>VXCM01005797.1:36517-51771 GCA_014773175.1 Lucifuga dentata
GGGGGGGGGGGGGGGTTAACAACTGGAAGATTTCTTTTTACTTTTGATATTTTTGTTGAGATCACAGATTTGGAGTTTCAGTCACAGGCCTGCTTTATGAAACATTACAAACTTGGATTTACACATTTTCTGCTCATAGTAATTAAGCAAAGCAGTTATTATTAATTAAATGACAACACTCCAACTGAATACAGGATAGGGGAAAGATAAGTTGCATTTTAATTTTAATACTTAATTCTGTTCTGCTAATTAAACAGATGCTCACCACCACATTTTAAAAAGTGCTATGTTATATTCCAGTAAATGAAAAAGACTGAAGATAATGTTTCAGCGCAAATATAATGAAAGCAAATCTGATTTGACTTTATTCCTACATAGAAAAAAATAATCTGAAAGTCACATTAAAACTCAGAGGCATCTGTTCTTTAAATAAACGCATCACTGTAGATTTCTAAGAAGTATACGGTCATATTTCCAAAAACAAGAATCAAACCAGAAATTCTCATTAGAGCTCACACAGGCCGAGAAAAAATGTCGCTTGCTCTAATAACACACTGTTCTAAATTCATAGGATAGTGATAATTGTGTCATTTGTTATAAACTTTGCTGATTGACAGTCGATCATGATGAATTTGCCTAATTTCTTTCTCTCGGTGTTAAAGGCTCATTTATGAACATTCCTCCATCCTCCCTGAATCCACATCAGCACCAACATGTAAGCCACGTTTCACCACGCTTACTCATAATCAGCGCAAACAACAACCAAACAGACATGGTGGCAGGTGAAAACAGGAGGAAGTAATAAAATAATAGTTAATATGATAAATAATGGTAGATACAAAATAATGACTAAAGCTCCTTCCACTCTTGGAAATAAATAAAATGTCATATGCCATAAATAATCAAGTGTGTAACATCTGCATAACTGCTAACCTGAGTGCTAACTTGAGTGCTAACTGCTGACTTGAGCGTTAACCTGAGCGTTGACCTGTGCTAACCTGACTCCTAAACTGAATGCTAACATGAGTGCTAATCTGAGTGCTAATCTGCGTGTTAACTACTAACCTGAGTGCTAACCTGGGTGCTAATTTGAGTGCTAACTGCTGATCAGAGTGCTAACCTGAGTGTTAACCTGAGCACTGACCTGAGTGCTAACCTGATTCCTAAACTGAATGCTAACCTGACTGCTAATCTGAGCACTGACCTGGGTGCTAAACTGCTGAGTCAGGTTAGCACTCAGATTAGCACCCAGGTCAGTAGTTAACACGCAGATTAGCACTCAGATTAGCACTCATGTTAGCATTCAGTTTAGGAATCAGGTTAGCACAGGTCAACACTCAGGTTAACACTCAAGTCAGCAGTTAGCACTCAAGTTAGCACTCATCTTAGCAATTATCAACCTGAGTTATAACCTGAGTTTTAACCTGAACACTGATCTGAGTGCTAACCTGAGTGTTAACCTGAATGCTAATCTGACTGCTAACCTGAGCACTAACCTGAGTGCTAACCTGAGTGAGTGTTAACCTGAATGCTAATCTGACTGCTAACCTGAGCACTGACCTGAGTGCTAACCTGATTCCTAACCTGAATGCTATCCTGAATGCTAACTTGAATGCTAACCTGAACACTAAGCTGATTGCTAACCGGCTTCCTGAAGAGCACAAAAGGCCGCAGGAGCGTAAACTCTCCATGTATAAAATGGATTTTGGGTGGAATCTTCCTTCCAAATGTGAGCAGAGTGGGCAGAGCAGAGTGGGAGTGGGCTCTCTTACCGTAGGTAGTCTCTCCGGCACAGGATAAGGTTGGCTTTGGTGTAGAGCGTGGAGCCCACCTCGCCCAGCCGACAGTCGCAGCAGGCACACTTGAGGCAGTCCTCGTGCCAGTACTTATCGAGGGCCTTCAGCAGGTAGCGGTCCTTGATCTTCCGGTTGCAGCCGGCACAGCCTTTAGGCTTGGTGTCCGGCTGGACGGAGAGCATTTGTATACCTGAGAGGGGCAGAACGACAGGCGTCAGACTCATCCGGCTACACACAAAACACACACAACACATGCACACACAGTGCAATCAATGAGGCAACAAGTACCATATATATATATACATATATATATATATATATATATATATATATACGTATATATATATAAAATACATGGACTATAAAGACGTTTCGCCATTTCTAAATTGCCACGCAGCCATGAGGATCAATGTTGTACAAATATTATTTAATTTTAAAAATCCAGTACTACTGAAATTTATACGTTTCTTTGTCGTTAATTGCCAACTTTTTTTTTTTTTTTATCACTAACTGTAAAAAGATTGGGGAGTATGATGGCAGGTATTTTATAACTTTAAAAAACGACCAGTTTACCAAAATATTTAAATGTAATCAACCAACAGAAGCTGCTGCAGCAGTATCAGACTGATTATTTCATACGTAAAGCTGTCATTTTTCATCCCGGATGGCTGTGTTTACAGGCTGATTATTTATCTGCACTCTAATGAGGACAATAATGCGAGTAAGACAAATGTACAAATGCACTGTACATGGACAGAGTTAACAGGACTGAAAATATGACATGTTGCGTAAGAGATTATGAGAAGATTCCATCAGGTGAGGAAATGCAGGTGGAAGCAGATTATTCTGATTTTAACGTGTAAAACCTGAATAAATCAGTTTAAAATCACATAAGCTCTGTTAGTTTACTCCAGTTTATGCTGATTTCAATCTAATTCAGGTGTTTATATGCCATCTGAAAAAAATCCATGTTTAGCCTTAATCTGAGTGAAATGAAATTTTTAACGTGAACATGCTGTAAAATAACAGCAGTCAGAGGAGAGAGGGAGAAGAAATGCATGCTGGGAAACTTTTCTTTGTTCTTCATGTGGCAGCAGAAGAGAGTGATACAAAAATGAGAGAAGTTGTGCGAGGCGTTTGGAGCCACGCAGACACAGAAACACACTTTCACATGTGCTCCTGGACACTTTTCCTGTGTGGACCTGCTCTGTTTAAAGGGGCGGAGCCACAGCAGAGGGCCGGTATTGTTTGGCCCCCGCTGGCTGTGGACGGCCTTTGTTGGCCCATTGGAGGGACAATGTGGCTTCACACCAGGCTGGAATTAGTATTCTCCAACCATTCCCCGAGGAGAGGCACACCCCCACTCTCCTTTGTCCCCCACACACACATACACACACACACTTTCTCCTTTGAAAAGTGTTCTTGCACTTTCCTGCAGCGTTTGCCCCATTTGGAAGCTTTACTCTGATATTAATCACATATGTTTTTCTCCTTTTTTTTTTTTTCCAATGTCAATAAGCAAATTCAGTTACTGTGAGTTTATTAATTTCTAGACTGCATCACTTTCCTGTGAGAAAACACGCCAGCGGTGCTTGGGTGTGTTTTCATGTTTGGTTTTCATGGAGAGCGTTTAGGGTTTGGATCAGTGGATCTGCTGGGTTTCATCATGTCTGCTTTTATTCACAGCAGGCAGATTAAAAAAAAAAAGTCTCACCGCATCAAAAACNCATCATGTCTGCTTTTATTCACAGCAGGCAGATTAAAAAAAAAAAGTCTCACCGCATCAAAAACACTTTCAATAAAAAGCACAGAAGCAGATTTTCACCTGAGAAATTATCCAGCTGAAGTCTCCATTTGATTTGATGTTGAAATAAACTCAGACACTGGCTGTCTGGATTTGATCAGAACCACATTCAGGTCTATAAAAGGCGTTATTTGTGGAGATGCTGTAGTAATGGAAAGTATAATGGAGTTGTAGGAACTATTAAACACTACCTTTTTAAGTGATTGCGTTAAATTTGGGTAAACATTTTGGCACTTCAGATAAAGAGCTTTTTAAAGATGAGCACCAGAATCAAACAGGTCTCAGCCGCTGGCTCGGTCGCACCGCAGCTGTCGGTTCACAGGCTGGATGCAGAAACGGGGAACGGTTGCCGATCCGTCCGGTCTGCTTCCCACTACAACTGCTTACCACTGCTCCTCATTAGCAAACCAAAAGGAGGAAGAGTTTCTCCTCCTCGTGTACAAGCAGAGCAGCGTGGCTGGAATTTGGCCACTTCTGTCTTCCGATTGCCGGAGGAAGTGCTGAACAAAAGCCTGATTTTCACAGAAAGCACAGCTGCTCTGACTGCTCATCCTTCCTGCTTTCTTTGCTCGCTGGCTCGTATCCTCCCTCTCCTCCTCTCCTCCTCTCCGCGCTCTCTTTGTGGGCTGATCCGGGCTGCCGCTGCGCGTCCGTGGCCACGTCTCATCATCTCAGCCCAGAGCGGATGGAGGATGATGGAGGGATGGAGGGAGGCTCGGCTGTTGTTTGTGCCCAGCTCTTCAGCACCGAGATGCTGACATTTCACCCTCTCAGTTTAATTACTGTTGCCATGGCAGCGGAGTGCTGGTAAAGGCCAATAATGGATTTAACACTGAGACTCTATTTACCATGCAGCGTTCACAAACACAACACACACATAACACGCGTTTCTGTCGATGTACGCAGGGATACATCGACTATATGCTGACTAACCCAGCACCGGATCGTTTCAGTGAAAGCTTTTCACCGTTACGAGGAGAAAAAGAATCCGGTTAGATCGTGTTCGCTCAGATGGAGACGTCGCGTTCGACGCAAAGCTGAGCTGCAGCAACTTAAACACACATCAATGTTCTGTTCACATGAAGCCAAAGCGTGTAGAAAGCGTCTTACCGAAACTTTTCTCCCTTTTCTGCATTTGTTGAGCCGCTTCAGCAGCCGAAGCACCACCATGCAACCAGAGCAGCCCGGTCCGAGAGCAGCTGTCTGCGGGCTTTGTTAGAGGAGGATCCGGCACGGAGAGAGAGCGGAATGAAGAGGAGGAGGAGGAAGACCGAGCGACCGAACGCAGGCAGAGCAGCAGAGAGCTGATCGAGCAGTTCGCTCCGTCGCACACCGATTCCAGCGCGTTTCTGCGGGCTGGAGCTGGATGAGGGACGCGGGGAGGAGAGAGAGATGCTTCCTCTCCGCGGAGCGCACAGCATCTAATCACGCTCCGCTCAGCGGCGCTTTGACGTGCCACCGGACACCGCGCACACAGCGACCACAGGGACGCTCAGCAGCGCGGATTTAACGCGCTCCACACGCCCACGCATTTCAATTTCCTACGTCCATATAATTGGAAAATTAAGTAGAGCCTCTCATCTTTTATTGCTAAGCGCATGTATGTTATAAAAGATCACAAACTCGGGATTGTGCGACCTTTTCAATGTCAAAAATTTACCAAGAAATATCAAAAGTGACATGGAGTTTTTCACTCACTCACCTTTCTGAACAAGTTCAGCGGAAGCCTGAAGTCCAGCAGCGGATTAAAGCACAGATCCCTCCGAGCAAAAAGTTCACCGAACGGACCGGACTGACGTGCAGCACGGAAATAATGAGCTCCGCACGGATCACAGCGACTGATTGTTGGATAGCACCCAGCTACAGGTGTTGAGCCGCCCGCCGTGGAGCATCAGGGACCGCGGGGCTCAGGCCAGCGTCCCACGCGTCCGCGACTGAGTGAGAAGAGACGAGCGAAGCCGANCCGCGGGGCTCAGGCCAGCGTCCCACGCGTCCGCGACTGAGTGAGAAGAGACGAGCGAAGCCGAGTTTTATCATCTCCGAACCCCAAATCCCTCAGCGGCGAGACATTACACCGCCGCGATAAGGTCATTCACTTCATACCAGCAGCTCCTACAACCCCAAGCAGCGCGTGCGCGTGCCCGCAGCGCAGACTTTTTTCTTTTTTTTTTCTTTTACGTCTGTCAATGTCGGAGCCGCGGGTGCGCGCAGACGCACGACGCACGTGTCCTTATTGTCGAGCTAAACGCGGGGAGTTTGGTTTAGATGCATAGCGACGCGACAGGTCTTTACTTTCATTTCTTTAGTTTATAGTGGACTAAAAGAGCCGTTATTTGTCGTTGTTACGGGTGAACATCAGTTGCACGTGTCACCGTGTGAACCGGAGCACGGCGCGGCGGAGAGAGAGAGAGGTGATGTCAGGCCAAATATCTCCACAGTAACCACAGTTACGCAGCACAAACTCATTAAAGCTCAGATCAGACCTGCTCTTAGCATTTACACTTCCACATTCATGTCTTCGCTTATCTACTGGAGCTTTATTAGCGCTTCAGACTAATAAGCCTTAAAATAATTAGGCTACGCACAGAGCGCAAAGTGTGATGTTTATCTCAATGTTCGCTGCCGTGTGGTGTTTCAAGCTCATGATGCGTTCAAGTGCAGGCAGAGAAGTCTGAGCGTCTCAGTGACACACTGAGCCGAAAAAATAAGAACAGAAGAGAGGAAAATAAGAGTTTAAATGAAACAAGATCTAATGTGGACAATTAAAGCAATCTGTGCAGTCAGGAATGATTCTGCTTTCTGTCACATTCTTTCTCCACACGCGCACACACACATGCAGACATCACATACAGGCATCACGTGAGTTGAGGGCTCGCTGGAGTTTGGCCGTCTGGACTGATTAGCACTCTCCACAAATCTTTATTTAAATCATTTCTGTAATTACAGGACAGGATTATGCTTCGCCCTGTTATTGTGCCAGTCTGCATCAATTAGCGGCCCAGTTTGGACCTGAATGAGGCCATGATGAGGTCCAGGCTGCTGCTGGTGCCCCGGTATCCTACACACACCACACACACCACACCACATACACGCCACATACACACCACTATACATATACACATACACACCACATATACACCACATACATATGCAAATACATACCACATACATATACACATCCACACCACATACACATACACATTATATACACATACACACTATATGCGCATACACACCACATACACACTACATACATATACACATACAAACCACATACATACGCACACACATTACATATACATACACATACACACCACATATATACACATCCACACCACATAACCACATACATACACATACACACCATATACACGCACGGTTCCAACACACACAGCCTGACAAGTGCAAGTTATTCTCTTAAATATTCTGGTAGGGGAGGGGGAGGAGNCACACAAGTCAATAGTTGGCATGCGGCTCCAGCCTAAAATGCAGCGATAATGAGATGGGTCATAAAATGCTCTCCCCGCCATTATGAGTGATGAGATGCATTAAAGCTGACAGGGTATTACCTGCCAGTAATTAGGTTTTGTCATGGATTGAATTATTTCAAGGCGGCCTATCTTGGTAATCATGCAATTTGCTGCAGAGTGTGTGAGTGTGCGTGAGTGTGTGTGAGGCTGCCACCTCTCTCCCGGTGCCCTTCCGCCCTCCCTTCACTCACTGCGTTCCGCCAATTATTCATCCTCCATATGAAGGAAGGATGAAGAGAGAAGGTGGCGGGAAGGTTGAGGATGTAGAAAAGCGTCAGATCAAATCTCTTCGTCCGACGGAAAATGTGCACATGTGCACGTCTCTCACAAATTAGCAAATGGCTTGTTGTGTGTTATGTTTACCTGAACCACAAACTTCTGATGAAGGAGGAAACAGATACAACATCCTACACTGGCAGCATTAACAACAACATATATACAATATATCTATATATATATATATATACACACACACACATACATGCACATATATATATCTCCATAAAAATATATATGTATATATATGTGTATATATACACATATATATATATATGTATATATGTATTTGTGTATACACATGTATATATACAAATATATACATATATATGTATATACATGTACACACACATATACATACATATATATACACACATATATATACATATATATATATGTATATATATGTCAGACTTGTTCACACTTGAACATTTAAACACATATGTATGTATATATATATATATACACACACACACACACACACACACACACACACACATACAGCCTTAATTTTGTCAGACAGTGGAAAGCTTGAAGCATAAGAGTGAGCACAGCAGAGAAGTTCACACTTGAACACTTTACACGTACCTTTAAGTGGAGCCAGGCAGCACAAAACAGATTCGCCTGATGTTCTGATGATGTTCTGATGATGTTCTGATAATGTTCTGATGATGTTCTAATGATGTTTCGCGCTCCCGACCCAGAATCCAAGTGTCCAACTCGCACTTTTCGGAGTTCTTTCCAGTCCAGGTGATTTGGCTGCGTAATAAGGAAACTCTTTGGAGGAAGTTCAGGAACAGTCGCTCTCTTCTCTCCGTAACTTTGCTGAGGTGTCAGAACAGCAAACCAGCTCCTCTTTGTCCTCCTGCTATCCGTCCTCGCCTCCTCCTCCTGTGTGTGTCTGTGTTTCTGCAGCAGGGAAAGCGGCGGTGAGTGGAGCCTCCTCTCCTATTTAAGCTCCTCCACCAGGTCCCCAGTCAGCAGCACACTCCAGCTCATCCAAGAAGCTGACAAGCACCGTTAGGGAAGGCAGCGCATGTTGCTCTAATGGACCTCATTAAGCTCTACTTACAGATGTTCTCTTAACATAATTGATCTGCAGCGAGTTGAGAGGACGGCAACCTATTCCCCAGCCCCCAATTATGGCCCAGTAATTAGATCCCCAACCTCCAGTTCTCCACATTCACCCTTCTAACATTCCGAAATATCAAAGTATCTCTTTCTCTCAAAGCAAGCTCCCTCCCACCTCCTCCTCCTCCTCCTCCTCCTCCTCCACCACCTCACCTCCATGTCTCCTCCCCCTCCCATGCACAAGACACTATTGACAGTCAGATCTGCTAACCTTTGTAGTGAAGCCAGACTTAGCACTGCACTCTCCAACTGACAGAGCTCAATCACTCCTCTATCCCTCTTTCTCTCTCCTTGCCTTTTTCTACACCCTTGGTGAAATACCCTGGGAGGGGGGGGGGGGGGGGGNGAGAGAGAGGGGAAAAATAAGTTACCTCTTTCCATAAAGGGCTGTAATGATAATATCTGTCAGGGGAGATTCTTTTTTTTCTATCGTTTCTTTTATCTGAAATAATTCCTATGATGGCAAGTTTCTTTTTTTTTTTTTTTTTTTTTTTTTTTGGTGTGTGTGGGGGTGCTGCTAGGAACCAGTGAGGAGTGATAGTGCAGCTTTTATAATGTCAATCAGTGCCATTCCCATCAGCCATCTAATTAGCTAGCATGCTAAGAGAGAAAGCACTTGGGGAAAGGTAATGTCACACCTTTGCACTGTGAAAAGATGGCAGGTTTCATCCTGACACGCTCTGACGATGTGTAATCCAGTGTTTCTGAGGAAGCGATGTTGGATTAAATGTTTTCATATCTATATGTTGTCACAGATGTATCGCATAGACTGTTTCTGGCTGCCTGGATGCATGACGCAGACTGAAACATTTCTGCGTGTGCGTGTGCGTGTGCGTGTGTGTGTGTACAGTCTGAGGCCTGCAGCTCTGTGTGCTGTGCATGGCTGCATGCATCATGGTGTGCCGATGGCTCTGGTGACGATCATTCAGCTTCACATGTTAATGTCACTCTGGTTATTTCTCTGTACTCTGATTAAAGGACCATACCACCCATTTTGCATGTTTGAGCCTAATATATTCAGTTTTCATACATGTTATGTTACTGACAATCATTTCCTAAAGGATAAAACTGTATTTCAGCTTTCCTGATATTAGGCAAAATCTCTTAATCTTTCAAAATCAAATATTCAAGTGATACACCCACCTTAAAAATCAATGTTTCTCCTGCTAATAGTTACACAGCCTTATGAAGTCATGGTCCTTTAATTTTTTCCATAAACGCAGGTCTTCTTTTGGGACTATATTCCCCGATGGAGGCATATATTCACTCCACGCTTTTTATTATGCTTAAACGCTAAAATGATGTAACTTCTAAAAATAAAAACCTGAATACACGTCTTGTTGGTGATGATGGATTACCTATCCCAAGAACGTTTACAGTATCAACAAGTTGATTTTAATAGCAGAATGAACTGAAACCAATGGAGGTCTGGAAGGTAGGAAAAACATTTTTAATTCACCGTTCCAGTAGTATGCTTTGGGAAATGATTGTTAGTCATGTTACATGTATGACAATTGAATATATTAGGCTCAAAAATGGAAAATGGCTGGTATGGTCCTTTAAGGCAATAATGTGAGTAGGACATTTACATGGAAAGAAGTAACACGGACATCCATGACGTGTTGTGTAATCGCGGTCTGCAGAGGTTCCACCAGGTGAGGAAAGGCATGTGGGTTTATGATGTTTACATGCCTGCGTAAATCAGGTTGTTGCGTAATCTTAGTCTGTTACTCAGATTACTGATTTACAGCCGCTTCAGTCATTTGAATAAATTGATTTATTGCCTGAATCTGAGTGTAATCAAAGTTTTAACAAACCATCAAACGTGTGAGGAGTGATCTCAGATTTAAAAATGAAAGTCTTCGCACCAAATGGCCCAGACATTTTGCCGTCCCAGCAGGTGGGGTCACACGTTTTAAACAAGACCACGTTCGATGATGATTGGACAATGTTCCCCCCTGACTGGTTGGCCGACTCAAAACTGAGCAATGAATCTTGCAGCTTTAGCTTTGTGTGTTGTCGATTCCTTGTTACTCTTTTCTTTGTCTTTGATGCTAAAACCTTCTTTTTCAGCTTATCCCTAACAAAACAGAATGAACCACACCACTTCCTGTCATCTCCAGAGAAAAGCACCAGATGTCAGCAGGTTAGTTTTCATGAATGGGCTGCAGGTTGAACTACTGCCGGAATATCACACACACACACACATCAGGAATATTAATCAGTCCCTCCAGGATTTCACAATGTTTTTTTGTGATTTCTGCAGCCAAAAAATGCATTTTTTTGCAGCAGCTTTTCTGAAATTCTGCGATACATTTTGTGATTTTTTTTTTCATGTTAAGTTAATATAAAGCAATAAAACGGCATATGTGCTCAGTTTTAGGGTGCTTTTAAGCGGAATGCATAAAACAAAAACAATTAGAAACATTTAAAGTTCTCAATTTAGTTTATTTTCCTGAACAAACAGCTTTTTCTTTTTCTTACTTTAGCATAATCAAATGGGATTTTACATGGCGCTAATTAGCGTTGCAGCTAGCAGAATTTTACGTCGCTAATGTTTTGTGAAACGCCGCTCACCATGATTCTTTCAGCGCGTGCCGCAGTCTTCCTGCTGCTGCTTCATTCACGTGATCTGTCGCTGCTGTGCTAACGGTGCTAACATTCTCTGTGCTTTGCTGGTTCTTTCCACTTTCTCTGGTGTTCTAGCACAGCGTTACACGGAGTGAAAACTATGTCCTACTTTCATGTAAAGCGTGGAAATAGTTTCTCAGGTCTTCAGCTGTAATTTTGTTGGTAATGAGATGATGTCAGCATCAACAATCAGCATCATCTTCACATGTGATACGCTGACAGGCAGAGGTGTCTAGTAACATTCAATTTACTCCGTTACATTTACTGTTTTCACAAAATTGTACTTTACTGAACACTTTTATTGCAGGATACTTTTAACTCATACTTGAGTATATTTATGAAGAAAAAATATACTTATACTCAGTTACATTTGGGCGCACTCTTTGCGGTACTTTTTTATTTGTATTATGTGCAGCACATCGCTCTGATGCAACGACTCAAAATTCTCTGCCTTCTCTGCTGTAAGCAGCAGAATGTCTGACTGCTGCTTTGGTTTAGTCCAATCACATTCAGTGTCCTGTCATCTCTATGACAACGATGGTTTGACACAGCATTGGGCTCAAAAGCTTCTTTGAGTTTCTTCTGCTGCTAATTCTGACTCAAGTCTTCCTGTGCTATTCTGAGTAAATTCATGAAGCTAACCTAGCTAACTGTCTTAACTAGCTGCTGCTGCTAATGCTAACTCAAGTTTTCTTGTTTTATTCTAAGTAAATTCATGAAGCTAATCTAGCTAATTGTCTTAACTAGCTGTTCGATGCTAATGCTAATTTAAGTTTTCCTGTTCTATTCAGAGTAAATTCATGAAGCTAACCTAGCTAACTGTTTTGGGGCCAGAATTGTCATGATTTGTTATGTGGTAAATATTTGATTTATTACTGTCTACTGTTTCTTTATATGATATGATATGGATTGTATTAGAAGCTACAAATGGATACTTTGAATTTTTTTTTCTCAGACGAGCACTTTATAGCTTGTTGATTATTCTAAAGAATAAGCTTGATCAGTTACTCACTACTCAATCTTTTTAACATACTTTCTTACTCAAGTCATTATTTTAGTGACTACTCTTACTTATACTTGAATCACTATTATCGTAAAGTAACAATACTTTTACTTGCGTACAGTTTCTGACTACTCTGCACACCTCTGCTGACAGGCCAGGGGGTGTGGTTGGATTTTGGGTCATTTTCCCCGGTAACAGTGCAGTGATTGGTCAAAATTACAGACTCGCTTTTGACTGGACCCTTTTATGCGCTAAAAGTGTGGGGATTGGTCAAAATTGTGAGTTCTCACAAAATGTGCGCTGATTGGTTCATTTTGCATTGAATTATGCGATCACAGAATCTTGGAGGAACCGATAAACATGTCATTAGGCTACTTTCACATCACACACCAAAGTGGCCCCAGATCCGATTTTTTTTGCCTCCATGTGACTCAGATTTGATTTTTTCATATCAGCTCTGGGCCACTTGCATATATGGTCCTAGATCCGATCCATATCCGATCTCTGGCGATGCGACCGCTGTCTGACCGCTCAGATTGGAACTTGTGGATTTTTTTTTAACGTCTCACATATCTGCGCACATCGCATGTTCTCCTCATTCAGTGGTGGCGCCTCATAGCAGTAAAAATAAATATGAGGAGAGCAACAACAGCAATGGGGGTCAACGGAGAGACGAAGAAGTTTTAAATTTGTTGGATATATGTATATGGAGAGATCAGAAAGTTTTCAGTGAACTGTTCCTCTGTGAACTTGTGAACATGGCGGTCCACCATAGAGCTCCGCCCTCGTACCCACACTGACACTGATGCAGCAGCAGCAGAGGCTGANGGCGGTCCACCATAGAGCTCCGCCCTCGTACCCACACTGACACTGATGCAGCAGCAGCAGAGGCTGAGTCCAGCGGCTCCACAGTCACCACCAGTAAAATTACACTTCTCAATTCCACCTATAAAACTGGTTTGAAAGTTATTTTCAGCGTGTTGAAGAACGAGTGTTATATATGAAACGGCGTGCATGAAAATACGTGACAAACTGCATCCTGTGTTGGTTATTGTTGTTATTCTTGTAGCATGCGTCTCACATTTTAGTTACATCTGTGCATGCGTGGTGTTTAGGACCCCTCAACGGTGTTCACACTTGTGTTGGATACAGGTCACTTACAAACATGAATGTGAACCATCAACATGAAAAAATTGGATCTAATTAAAAAATCGGAATTGAGCATTAAGGCCTGTCATGAACGTAGCCTTAGCTTGAAGTCTGTGGCTGATTTGGGACATTTGACATCTGCTGTGACATTTACAGGACGACGCTGTGGTCCTCACTGCTAGTCCATCCTCGCAGGCCGTCCAGCAGCTGAAGGGCCGATGGATACTCCCCCCCCCCCNCCGACACACACACACACTCTTTTCCCCTGGGGGAATAAGCCAGGGGACGGCCTACACTAACGACCAGCAGAGCCTCTCCTTAAAGACACACTCAGTAATTGCTGCCAGTATGACCTTCAGGTGGGGTCAAGGGATACGTATTTTTAATGACAACTTTTCCTCTCCCCCGCAGGCCAATTTTATCTTTTGGCAGAAAGAGTAGTGGCAGAAGCAAGTTCCAGAGTCCTCTTTGCACAAAAAGTCTGGAGAATCACCTTCAGTAATGGGTCAGAGGGGAGCCTCCAAATCTGAGGAATAGCAGGCCAAAACATATTGACCCTTCTTATTACTCCACTGGGAGCTCATGCAGATTATTTAACTCTACCGCCTGTTCATTTAGTCAGAATATAAAAGTCAAAGACCTGGACTTTGCTAACAGCCCGTCTCATTCCTGTGACTCTGAACAGGAAGTACAAGAAGGTACAACCTCAGTTTTACCTGAAATGCTTTCCAGTCATAAAACTTGTATTTTTCTAATCAAAGACATTTATAAGATTAAATAAAATAACTGATATAATGTCTGAAAAACACAAACACAGGTCCAGAGACTAAACACTAACAGAAGTGAAACTTAAAGGACCATACTGCTTATTTAGCACGTTTGAGTCCAGTAAATACAACCCACATACATGTTACTGATAAACATTTTCCAAAACATATTACTAGAGCTGTAAATATTAGAATTGTTTTTCCTACACTGAGGGAATGATCAAAAATCCTGTGTAAAAGCAGTGTTGCATTGTGGTATTTTGGGTTCATGATGAAGAACAAGTGAATACATGCACTCTGTCTCCCTCCCTCCTTCCCTCCCTCTCTCTGGTGGCACAAACTCTTCTAATTCTAAGACTCCATTCTAATTGTGCACAAACTCTATCTGATCAATTTGGACCTAAAATAGGGCCGCACACTGAAAAAGACATGGCAGGAAGTGATGAGACACAATGGATTGTCTTCTCGGACACCGACGAGCAAACTGTCCCAGAATATAATACACCATGCGTTTGTGCTGTGGAAATGAGGCAGCTGGTACTCTATTTAAGCAGCATCACACTCAAGGTCGTGGTTTGAATATCAGCAGGGCTGTGATTGGTTGTAGGAAGATGATCACAGCCGTGCTGATATTCAGTCCAGCNTGAATATCAGCAGGGCTGTGATTGGTTGTAGGAAGATGATCACAGCCGTGCTGATATTCAGTCCAGCAGCACGACCTCCAGTCTGATACTGCTTTGATATAACAGTTCTACAAGCAACATTTATTATTAACAATAATAAGCAGCAACAGATTATGATTTAATCATTTATTTGGCTCCGCCAACACAAATAGTTCTGTAGCTGGACTGTTGCTAAGCAACACAAACATTTTCCTCCACACCAGCTTGCTGGCTACTTTGTGTACACGTTACCAGGCCACTTACTTTGTATGATCATATCTGCATGTTTCCAGTGAAATAAGAGTCTCTGACAGCAGCTTAGGTGGCGTGTGTGATAGAGTCCTGCATGCTTTATAAATCAGGCCGAGCTTCAGGCTGAATTTCACAACACTGGCTCGGGCTTTTTTGTTTTTCCTCTCTCCGCTCACATCATAACACACCTCCTGATGCTGCCTCACATGTTGGTGTCAGAAACTGCAGCATCGCTGTTTTCTGAACACTGCAG
>VXCM01005798.1:15762-36184 GCA_014773175.1 Lucifuga dentata
GGAAAGGCAGCATGTGGCAGCAGATTTGAGGCGGCGATAGAGCCATTAAGCGTGTTAGAAGTATTTTAGCTGAATTCACACAAAGCAAAAATAGATAAATAAATAATGAAAGAGGAGGAAAAAAAGTGGAACGTCAACTGTCAGGGAGGAGATACAGACTTTAAGAAATCATTTGGGAGGGTGAAAGNAAAAGTGGAACGTCAACTGTCAGGGAGGAGATACAGACTTTAAGAAATCATTTGGGAGGGTGAAAGATAAAAGATTATCCCTCTTTTTCTGCCAACTTATTGCCTCCTCAGCCGTCACTGAGGCTAATTCGCTTACCAAGCAATCATGTGGACATACCGTGTGTGTCTGTGTGTGTGTGTGTGTGTGTGTGTGTGTGTGTGTGCGTGCGTGTGTGTGTGCGTGTGCGTGTGTGTGTGTGCACAGCTGTATGGCCTTCAAAGTGCTGCTAGGAAGTGCTTATACCAGCAGCAGAATATATAAACCTATACCATCAATTCTGAGATTGTGTGTGTGTGTGAATCTGATCCTGTTTCTGTCCACATCACTCAGCAGTGTATGGCATCCATTATCTGCTCCTCTGTAAGGGGCAGGAATTTTCCAGAGATATCCCAGAATGCTTATTATCGCTAAAATATCTCTGGATGGCTAACGCTCATCTGATTGGCTAAATCCTCATCGGCAGCCACATTCCTNCCCCCACCATCACCACTAAGAAGCTAATGTTTGGATACTCGTCCTTATTTTGCAGCTAAGGTCAATTTGAGGAATCCTTACTGTCCTTTTTCCATTTTTGTAATCATTTCATCCGCTGTGTAACGGAGCGCTGCAGTTAATAAATAATGAAAATCTGGAAGTAATACTTGGTACACCAAACAAAAAGGTTTCTGTCTATTGCGGTTTGTAAAGAAATCTCTTAATAGTACCATTTAAAAAAAAAAACAAAACATTTTAGATATGAGATGCGCTCGCTTCATGCTGCAGCAGCCCTGCAAAAGCCCTTTAAAGGACCAGCCGGTGATTTTGTATGTTCAAACCCAATATATACAACCTGCATACATGTTACGTTACTGACAAGCATGCATTTTCCAAAATCTGAGCAGTAAATTTTAGAATTGTTTTTCCAACCTTCCACTCTGCCATCGGTTTAGTTCATTTGAGTACGCCTTTAAAATCAACTTGTAGAGACTTGAAACTTAATCTATGACAGCGAATACTATGTCTATTAAGTTTTGTGTCGAAGTAACTTTATTTAACCGGTTCAACACGGAGCAGCACGGAAAAACATGTATTACTCCTCCAGGGAATATAGTCACAGGAGAAGACGGCTTTCACCAAGAAACTAAAAATTACCGTGCCTTCTACAATTGGACAGAAGTCCAGTAGCAGGTGAGATGTTGAATTTAAGGTGGATACATCACCTGAACATTTGATTTTGAAAGATTAGGGGATTTGGCAAAATAAGATGAAAATTAAAATCTAGTTTTATATTTTGGAAAATGATTGTCAATAACATAATATGGATGCAGGGATGTATATATTGGGTTTAAAAATGCAAAATTGCTGGATATGCTCCTGTAAATGCACAGAGTACTTTAACTTTACTATGCTGAAAAAACATGGATATGATATCCTTTATTATTATTCAGAGCATTTTCTGTCAATCCATGTAATAATTGAATGTGGTTGAATATGTGTTGAGTGAACATATAAACCATCCTAAGTTTTCTGAAGATGGTATCTGGCCCTGTACGTGGTATTTGTAGTATACATGCAGTATGCACTCCTACATCTGTAGATGAAGATAATCTTGTACATAACCTCAGTAAAAGCATCTGCTATATGAATAAATATCAATAGGTTCATAGCACTAAGTTAAGACGCTGCACAGGACTGAGTTTTGTTCAAAACTAGTATCAGTACCCATACTTTGACATTCAATACTGATTTAAATTCTGACTCCTTAACAAAAGATCAATATACATTTTTCTGCTCAAACCATATAACTACTTTCACATGAAAAAACAGACCTTTATTTTTCTACATTGTGTAGCATTGAAGAATTTCAGTCAGCACCAAAAATGTGTTGAGTTTTGATCCTCGGCCGTGCTGCTGTGATCCACAAGTGGAGGCAGGTGGGAGATTTCCCTTTTCAGTAAAGGAAAGGANCCCCCCGCTATCACTTCTGGGATCTGCCTGATAAGAGTCGGCTGGGCTCTGCTTTGCTTTTTTGGCTGCCTGGACTCGACAAACCCACAATGACCTTTCAGTCACCTGGTCCCGCTTTGCATACCTACCCGCTGTTTCCCTTTCATGCAAATAGAGGGAGATACAGAGCAGGGTTCCAAGGAGTGGGAAACGGGGAGAGGGGGACTCTGGTGGAGAAGAGGAAGGCCTTTAGCGGTTCCATGAGAGGAAAAGCTGATGGTAAACTGAGTTATGGAACAATAAAATCTCATATATTCTCAGATTTTGTATCAGAAGCACAAGCAGTGATCAGGTTAATTAATATATTAATTGTAATGTTCACACTAACCGTGAAATCACCAAACTTAGTTTAACTGCAGACGTGGACGCTTATTAGCAAAGCTAAATGTTAACGAGTCACAATAAGTATAACCAGGGCTAATGTTTTGGCCGTAACCTGCGCCAGCCTCCTTCACATTCAAAGAAACAGCCAAAACACTTCCTGCCCTAACACGCTCCTCCAACTGACAGCTGCCAATCAACTGTGTGACACTCCCACTACACATTGGATGCTTAAAGGACCATATCAACAATTTTGCATGTTTAGTCTAGTAATATGTTACTGAGAAACAATTTCCAAAACATAAAACCGTAGAACATAAAACAGTTTTCCTGTTATTTCCAAATCTCCTAATCTTTCCAAATCAAATGTTCAGGTGATACATCTATCTTAAAATTCAATGTTTCACCTGCTAACACATACGTCAGAATGTAGAAGGGATGGTTGTTTTTAATTTCCAGAGAAAAGTCGTTTTCTTTGCCTGGGACTGTATTCCCTGGCAGAGACATATATTGTCTTCCATGCAGCTCCGTGTTGGACTGAATAAATTATATATATATATATATATGTATATGTATATACATATATATATATATATGTATGCATACATATATATATATATATGTATATATATACATATATATGTACATATATACATGTATGCATATATGTATGCATACATATATATATATATATATACGTATATATATATATATATATATATATACGTATATATATATATATACGCATATATATATGTATATGTATGTATGTATGTATGTATGTATATATATATATGTATGCATATATACATATATATGCATATATACACATATATGTGTATATATGCATATACACATATATGTATATATATATATGCATACATACATATATATATATATATACATACATACATACATGCATACATGCATACATACATACATATACATATATATATATACATATATATATATATATATATAGGACTCAGACATGCAAAATCANACATATACATATATATATATACATATATATATATATATATATAGGACTCAGACATGCAAAATCATCAGTATTGTCCTGTAAATTCACAGTTACGGGAGAACATCAACAGCGGAATATATGAGAAACACGCATCTAACGAACCACATGGACTAAAGGTCATTCCAGTGTCAAAGGAGGTCATAGAACCCTTCATCAATATTTTGGAAAGATGCTTTTATCAGTGCGGCCTCTGTTGGATCCAATCAGCATGAAAAACCTGTAGAGAAATTTTTGATTAGTTTTTGTACATCAGCAGTATTCATTAAGCCTCAGAGGCTTTGTTATACAAAATGGATAAACTAGACCAACATGCAGCGATTATGTACTTTCACCCATAATTGTCTTTAAATGAGTTCAGCACCCATGCTCACCTGATTTTTTTTTTCCCCTCAGACCTTCACCCCTTCCCAAACATGAAAAAAGGCTTTAGCTGCTACCTGTTTGTCCTCAGATGACATCATATCAGCTGTGGAACTTTTTTTTTTTTGGACTTTGTGAAACTGGGATAAAAATCCTTCCAGCATTGTTAGCAGAAGCATGTGAGGTCAGAAGGAGTTTATTTTGGAAAATAACTGGAACATGACTGAGTTTGGCCTTTCTATATTAGGCTTAGAACTTATCAATCAAGTCTTGTGGTGTCTGCTCTAAACTATAAAATGAAACTTTAGTTTTGTGATATGATTTGATTTGAAATTTTAGGTTTCCCTAATTATTCAAGTTAATCTGTTTAATTATGGAAAACCATTTTCTCCATATCTCCTCCTTGAACACATTAATACCACACCAGGTGAACTGCTGATAGTAAACACAGATACACAGACTCACACATACAACACAGACACACACATGCACACATATTTATGATTTTACATACTTCTCCAGATTTTAACATGTTATAGGAATGCATTGTCTTGTCTCTTTTAGCTTTCAAGCCTCATTTTGTAAATATTCATCATCTGTTTCTACATTTTTCAAGCAATTTTTCATATTCAAATATCCTTGTGAGGATTCAAATACCCTTCAGGCATTTCTGAATTCAAGGATTTAAAATATCTGCATAGTTTCAGTGAAAAATCCCATTAAAACATTATTCCAGTCACAAGAGCTTCAGCCTTTACATACTAGTTAGGCATTTTCATGCCTTTCATGGTTTTGAGAAATCAGAAGTTAAAAAAAGTTGTGATTTTATGTCTCGTTCAGCCTTTGCAATGAGCGGTATGTTTTTTAAGCTATTAATTGATAGATTTCAGCTTTTCAGCATCTGTGAAGCACAAGCTTCAGCAAATTGCAATCACAGGCACATTTTCTTCAGGAAATCTAGTTATTCAAGTTAATCTAATTATGCTTATAATGTAGTTACCATGTTCATTGTGACACATTATTAGTTTTGGAAATGTTGCATAGTTTTATTATTATTATTATTATTATTATTATTATTATCTCTGCAATAGATAGTATTTATTTAATTTAAATACATTATTTAGTTATTGTTTTTTTTTCTTTGTTGTTAAAAGAGGAACGGAGTTACTTACTCTTCCAATATTCCGGGATAAAAAAAATGGTTATGTATGAAGTGAGGTAGGATATTGATGAGAAAAGGGANTTTTTTTTTTTTTTTTTTTTATAAAGAGTCAGTGACGTACAAAAAAATAACTTCAACCTGTCTGAGTTGGATCTTTCGAGGCTAGGCTCAGAACTTATCAATCAGCTCCCATACTGTTTATTTTATGTAATCACCAGCATTTGTTGCTTATTTGTCTCTTAGCAAGCTATCTCAAAAAGTTATGCTCAGATTCTTATGAAATTTGGGGGACAGACAGTTCATGTCAAGAGGAAGAAATGCTTAAATTTTGGAAGTGAAATTATGCTGATCAACCTGAAGGTGGTGGTGCAATAAACCCTTTTACATTTTAACCTATAACTTTTGAATCGTACGTCATATAATCAAAATTCTTTGTTTCCTGGGTTCCTTGGGTCTAGATGCATCCAACCATATAGGCCACGCCCATTTCCTCCTGACTAGATTGTCCACCAATTTGAATTTTCCATAACATTTTTTGTGTCTCCTCCAATTTTGGCTCAATTGACACAAAATTCTACATGCTGAACATCTGGACCAAGCTGTAAAAAAAGTCATTTCTTTGTTGTTTTTTTTTTTTTAATATTCTCACCATTTTGCTACAATTGGCTACCAAAGTTATGTGCACCCCAGCCTATAAAATCCTTGGCGGAGGTCTGAGTGTCTTCCTGTTACCTCAGTGAAGTTTGAAGGGATTCCATCCATAGAAATAATAGAAAGTTTAACTTCTGGTTAGTTGTGTCTTACAAGTCCTCCTCATGTCTTTAAGTTACATTGAAGTTATACCATTTGACCTTTGATGACGCGGCCATTGATGTTCTGTTTATGTCTTTATTAACAGACAAAAATCTTTCTCCTAACGTCTTTCTCACCTTTCTCATCTCGCATTGTCTCAACGACTGTATGATTTTTTTTTTTTTTTTTTTNTTTTTTTTTTTTTTTTTGTCCCCAGTATGGGGAAGTTTGACACCGCCAATCGATCAGAATCAAAGTTTCTCATTTCAAGTTTCTCTGAATGAGTGGTTCGGCGTCCTGTCTGCCACTTTAAAACCACAGCGTGGCGTTTTAAAGTGAGGAGGAGGAGGAGGTAACCCTGGAATCCAGCATTCATTATTCATCGGCAGATAGCACTTACTTCCACAGTGCGGCCCCCTCAGAGTGGAGGGCCGTGACGGGCAGAGTTGGGAGGGGTAACATTAATATTCCCTCTCTCCTCGGAGAGTGGAGACATCTATCGCTCTCATCCCTGTGCTTTTATTTCACTTTCAGCTCATCTTAAGTTTCCATTATTCACCACAAAAAGCCAAGCCAAGCCTTTTCACAATGACTGTTTGACACTGACGGGGCCCCTCCCCCTCAGCGTGCGAGCGTGTGCATACACACACACACACACACACAAACACACACACACACACCAGAGGACCATGTGGAGGACTATTATTAATCACGCTCTTATCAGCTTCTCACATCTTCAGTGCTATTTGCTGTTTAATCACTAAAATAATATGAAGGGGAGGGCGCCAGTGCCAGGGTGGGGGTGTCAGGTTGCTATGGTGACCAAATGGAAAAGGTCAGGCGTAGTTTATCTTATCAGCGATAGGGAATGGTTACTAATTACAGATAGGTACTACCAGAGCTCGGTCCACCGGGCCCTGCCGTAAAACACTATCAGCAATCCACACTGGCCTGATATTAAAATTATCTCTTAAGTCATCCACACAGACACACACACACACACATACACACATAGGCACACACACCTCGTCTAGACTGGGCTGCATAGATGACTCTAAAGCTTCACAAAAAAAACAAAAACAAAACAGACCAGAATAAAACTCAACCATGTGTCACCTGCTACCTGGACGTGGGCCTTTTGTGCAAGACTGCGAATCCCAACTAGATCCTGGATTGGTGTTCTGTTGCCACCCTTGCCCTTTGACCTGCATGTGGACAGCTGAGATGAAAAGAAACTATCCTGACAGGCAGCAGCAGAGGACAAGATTTCTAACATCTACAATTAAATTTATAGCTGCATTAGAGACCGGCGACATTTGCCCGTTTTAGGGCACACTGCTGAAAAAGCACTGAATCAATAATCAGTCTTAGAAAATTAAACCCAAAAGAATAAACAACATTAAAAAAAAAAAAAAGNAAAAAAAAAAAAAAGAAGAAACAACTTCTCATGAAATATGATGTAAATTTGGTTGGTGGTACATCAATTGGCTGTTAATTATTACTTCCATGCCAGGCTCAGAACTTATCATTCAGCTCACGTATGACCTGAGTTAGGTTACTGCTTAGAAAACCTGCTTTTTCTAGACATGAACATAAATATAGACGTGTTTATGCTGAAGCGGCAACAAATGTAGAAGTCTGAGAATTCTACAAATGTCTCGTTTTGTATTCTGAGAAACTTATTAATAACATCATTTTGATTAACATATTATCACTTGTGGGAATTCTTCACATTTTAATCAGTCTGTGTTTTAAAAGTCTGAAATTGATTATCGATTATTTGAGTATTGGATGTCAGATTTGATAGATTCTTCAAAAAAAAAAAAAAAAAANAAAAAAAAAAAAAAAAAATGGAAGTGACAGTTGGAACCTCAGTGGGTGTATTTTTATGTGTGTGATGAAGACAGTTTTTTTCGTGTGTGTGTGTGTGTGTATGATCTTGTCTCTGCACCCTTCCATTTATCATCTTTGACATTTGGCTGTACTCCCTCTCTATCTGACCATCATCTGAGGAAAGCACATTTTTCCCATCAGAAAGCCTGTTGTGACTTTTTGCGTTCCAGGGGTGTGTGTGCATGTGTGTTTGAGTGTGTTGATGTGTGTGTTTGTGTGTATGCGTGTGCATGTGTGTGTGTGTGTGNGGGGGGGGGGGGGTCGCTGATACTTCCTTTGGTGAGCCGGAGAGATACATAGATGTGAGAGAGCGCATCTTTTCTTGGCTCTGCTCCATTTCTCTCCCTGTGTGTGTGTGTGTGTGTGTGTGTGTGTGTGTGTGTGTGTGTTTTCTCCATCAGTGTACAAAAGCAATTACGTGTTCGTTTGTGCTCATGTATCTCTGTGTGTGCGTGTTGGATCAGTGTGAGGTTTGGAGTAATTATGTCTTATGCACATACACACACACACACACCACTCTCTTAACATGGATGTTATCAGGGCAGCGAGGGCTACAGCGATGCCCTGCCTCTTGAAAATACCCCCTTTCTTTGCTGCTGCCAGCCGTGCGGTGGGTTATATTTAACCAGCTATCTCCTCTACATCCTCCTCGCCATGCTCCACGGGGCTATCGCTCCAACACGGCTGCCACCATCGCACTTTATTTTTATTTTTATTTTAAGCCGTGTGACAGGAGGCGGAGATAACAGATGCAAAGCCAAGTTGTGAGTGGCGTTCTCTCTCTCTCTCTCTCTCTCTCTCTCTCTGTCTCTCTCTCTCTCTCTCTCTCTAGCAAAAAAAATATTGCTATTGCCCCCGCATCTTTCCATCTCTCTTTCCTTTTGTTTCCTTTTCCGCTTTGCTTGTCTGTCTTTTTTTTTAATCTTTACCATTTTTAAAAAAAATCCCTTTTATCTTTCTCGCAGTGGCGGAAGATGTATTCAAATCTTTTAAGTAAAAGTGGTGATGCCACCATGGAAAAAATACAAAGACCATACAATATGTATGAGCGGCGTGTGTTCAAATATCAAAAGTGAAAGTATTCATTGTGAAGAAATTGTTTTTTGAAAATAAAAATTGGATGTAGGCCTTTTGTGCAAGGCTCCGAATCCCAACCAGATCCTGGATTGGTGTTCTGTTGCCAACCTTGACCTTTGACCTTCATGTGGACAGCCGAGATGAAAAGAAACTATCCTGACAGGGAGCAACACAGGACAAGATTTCTAACATCTACATTTAAATTTATATTAGCATTAGGGACCGTTGTGACAGCGCTCCTCTGAGATACATTCAAGGACGCTGCGATATTTGCCCATTTTGGGGCAAACTGCTGTAAAAGCACTGAATCAATAAGCAGTCTTAGAAAATTAAACCCAAAAGAATAAAAAACATTTAAAAAAGAAAGAATGTCTCGTGAAATATGATGTGAATTTGGTTGGTGGTTCAATATCAAAAGTGAAAGTACTCATTGTGAAGAAATTCTTTTTTGTTTTTTTTGAAAATAAAAATTGGGGGGTAATGAAATAAAAATTCTCCCCAGACTCTAGCCAGATTTTGTATATGAATGATGCAAAGGTGTCATGACAGATTTTTGGGCCCCATGAGAAGATCTCACTTTGCACCCCCCACCCAATATGTTTGACAGGTCACGGGCCGTTAGTATCATTCTGGCCGACTCATGATGAATGACAAACACAACCCTAACCCAGATTCAACATACACACAAACTTTTAACTCAAAAATTACAGTAAAATAATGTTGTTGCTAAAATGCACACATCGCTTCTGTTGTGTAAAAAAAAAAAAAAAAAAAANAAAAAAAAAAAAAAAAAAATCATTCTTGTGTCCAATATTAAAGCACCATACCGATGATCTTGCAAGTTTGAGTTAAATATATACAACCTGCAGACATGTTATGTTACTGACAACCAATTTCCAAAACACAATTAATATTTTAGTTTTCCTGTTATTTTTTTCAAATCCCCTGATCTTTCAAAATCAAATGTTCAGGCGATACAACCACCTTAAAATTCAAAGTTTCACCTTTTAACACGTATGCATGAATGTAGAAGGCATGGTCATTTTAATTTCTCAGTAAAAGCCGTCTTCTCCTGGGACTGTATTTCTTGGCGGAGACATACATCGTCTTTCATGCAGCTTCGTATTGGATCCATTAAATAAAGCTACTTTGGCAAAAAACCTAATAGACATGTTATTTGCTGTGACGGATTACGCATCTCAAGTGTGTTTTAAGTCCGTACGGTACGGTTTTAATAGCGTACTGGAATGAACTGAAACCAACGGCAGACTGGAAGGTAGAAAAACAATCTAAAAGTTACCGCTCCAGTAGTATATTTTGGGAAATTGTTGGCAGTAACATAACCTGTATTTGGATTGTATATACTGGGTTCAAAAATTGCCGTTATAATCCTTTAATATCAAATCAGATAAATGGCATCGTCTTTCGCTCCTTCATTCAGCTTGAACATGAAATTTCACGAGATCGAGCGCCACGCGTCGCTTCACAGGAAGGGGACTCGTGAACACTCATTCATTATAAATCGATAGAGAAGAGGTGACATCGCTGACCGTGTGTCGAATCCAAAATGGTGGAAATCAGCATCACTATATCCATAAATATATTTTCTATATTAGAAATATATATATATAAAATATACTATATAATATTTATATATTATCTGTATATATTATAACAAATATGTCCATATAGTCACATCAGACGAAATTTCAGTAACTCATTTTGTTTATTAAGTATTGTCTTTGTGAAATGGTAACAAATCATCACAATACAATTCCACAAATTAGTCACTAATCGATAATCTTGTAGTCAATAATATTGGAATACTGATCAAATGTAACCACCTATCAGTCAAACAGCAACATACCAACTAATATTACCGCTGATGATTGGAAATGAGCCTTTGTGCTTTAATATTACAGGTGGGTGACAAACAGATTCTGCTTTAACCTTATAAACACACACACACACACACATACACGATCCCTAGGACAGTTCTTGTTGCACTTCTTTCAGTGACGTTTTTGTCTCTTTTGGCTTGAGATGTTTTCTTTTCCTCCCTCAGTGTGTTTAGTCTCTCTCTCTCTCTCTCTTTCTCTCTGTCTCTCTCTCTCTCTCTCTCTCTCTCTCTCTCTCTGTGTGTGTGTGTGTTGATTCTTCCTGTGTAGCTCCACATTTCAGCCGAGGTCTCACAATAAAGAGAGCGAAGGCCATGATGGAGGAGGAAAGAAAAATCAGCATGAAGGAGGAAAAAGTAGAGGAGTAGATGAATGTAGGAAGTAGAGGATGAAGAGAAGTGGAACTGAAGAGGAAGACAAAAGCCATGAAAGTTTAAGAGCAGGCAGAAAGATGACAACTGTTTTTTTTTTTTTTTTTTTTAAACATTGGGCTTTTTATCATTTTAATTGTGGCCACTTGATCATTTCTCAGATGATATAAAATCCTAAAATCCAGCTTCTCATCAGCTCTAATCTACGCATAAGCAGCAGCGGCTTGTTGTTTTGTGTGTCATTAACAACATTTCTCTCCTCAACATCTGCAACATCGCAGCGGCGTGAATGCGGACCTGGTTTATGTCAAAGTCACGCTGTTGCAGGGGACGCGTAGACATCAAGGACGAGTGAGGGAGGGCTACAGTGGAAGGAGTCTGTCTCTCTCTCTCTCCTCCTGCATACCATCACAATCTCTCTTCTGCCTCCCTCCTTTTATTCAGGGTTGAGATCAAGGAGTAGGGATTGCAATCGGCCTTCTTTTTATCATGCACACACACGCACACACATGCACGCACGCACAGTGGCGTCACACTAAAGTTTAAATAGATATGAAAGCCATGCACACAATTGCATCCATGATCCCAGTTTCACATACATGACACACATTGATGAACGTGAGATCTCTCTCATGTTCAGAGGCTTTGCAGTTCGTCTGTTCCTGGTTGATGCAGCAGTTGCGAGCAGATAAATAACGTGCAGTAGACACGGCAGCAATCATTTGCCAAGTTAGATATAAATTTGACCTAATCGGAGCGACTGGTATTTAGTGGGAAAGTATAGAGTCCTGCACATGACATCTGGGGGGGGGGANGGGGGGGGGAAACAGATATCAAGGGCACTTATTATGAATTCATTCCCATACTTTATTTATTCGTGGGCAAGTTTTATTATTCGTTATCTCCTTTTAGTTAAAGGACCCATTTTGCATGTTTGAGCCTATATTCAATTTTCATACATGTTACATTACTGAAAATCATTTCCCAAAGGATAAAACTGTATTTCAGCTTTCCTGATATTTTGCAAAATCTCTTAATCTTTCTAAATCAAATATTCAAGTGATACACCCACTTTAAAAATCAATGTTACACATCTAATAGTTACACAGCCTTATGAAGTCATGGCTATTTAAATTTTTCGATAAATGCAGGTCTTCTTTTAGGACTATATTCCTCAGTGGAGACATACATTCACACTGCACTTAAACACTAAAATTACATAACTTCTAAATAAAAACCTGAATACACGTCTTGTTGGTGATGATGGATTATCTATCCCAAGAACATTTCAAATATCAACAAGTTGGTTTTAATAGCGTACCAGAATGAACTGAAACCAATGGTGGTCTGGAAGGTAGGAAAAACATTTTTAATTCACCGTTCCAGTAGTATGCTTTGGGAAATGATTATCAGTAACGTTATGTGTATGAAAATTGAATATATTAGACTCAAATATGCAAAGTGGGTGGTATGGTCCTTTAAATCGTGGTCACATTTTATCAATTTGTTCCAATTAAGTTAATCCATCGTCGCGTACAAGCCGTGTATTCAGATTTTTTTCTAAGTCATGTAATTTTAGCATTTAAGTGCAAAAAAAAAGCATAGAGTGAATGTATGTCTCCACTGGGGAATATAGTCCCAAAAGAAGACCTGTGTTTATNAAAAAAGCATAGAGTGAATGTATGTCTCCACTGGGGAATATAGTCCCAAAAGAAGACCTGTGTTTATCAAAACACTTAAAACACCGTGACTTCGTAAGGCTGTGTAACTATTACATCCTCGATTTACACCCTCGATTTTAAAGGTGGGTGTATTACTTGAATATTTGATTATGGAAGATTAAGAGATTTTGCAAAATATCAGAAAAGCTGAAATACGGTTTTATCCTTTGGGAAATGATTGTCAGTAACGTAACATGTATGAAAATTGAATATATTAGGCTCAAACATGAAAAATAGGTGGTATGGTCCTTTAATAATTCTTTATTGATACATTTTTTTTTTTATAGAGAAAGCCTTTAATAATAATCGTTATAGTAATTTAAAGTAAGAAAAAAATTTGTGTTCTTAGCTTCAGAAAGCTAAGGAAAAACATGAGATGTTTGCTCTGTGTACCTGATAATGTTGCATTTTTTAGATACTCGGTAGGATGAAGCTTTTTAGTCAGCAGCAGGAAAGTGTAATTATTTGCTATTTTGTGTAAGTGTAGTTATTTGCTATTTTGAAGATTTCCTCACACCTGTGCTGCAGGGGTGTGTTGATGGCTGAACGGGAATCGTACTCCTGCAAAACGCTACAGTGTGTGTGTATGTGTGTGTGTGTGCGGTACAGACCTTGTGAGTGAATCCTATCATTAAATTTCACAGTCAAAACCATATCGGATATGGGAATGACCTTATTCCACCTAACAGGGTGTGTGTGTGTGTGTTGAAGTGTGTGAAAATTCTCACCGTTTTACTCCAAGGCCAAGTCTCTTTATATTGAGAGAGAGAGAGAGAGAGAGAGAGAGAGNACCGTTTTACTCCAAGGCCAAGTCTCTTTATATTGAGAGAGAGAGAGAGAGAGAGAGAGAGAGAAGTAGAGATATGCAGTGCAACAGTGTCTGTGATGATGGTTAGACTTCACATAATATGACCTTGTGTGTGTGTGTGTGTGTGTGTGTGTGTGTGCGTGCGTGTGTGAGTCCCTCCTTACCTTTCCTTGACCTCTTCTTATTTTAATTTTAAACTGTGTGTAATAACCCTTTTTTCACTCTAAAATCAGATTCCTCTTTATTAGTTTCTTTGATTACTTTCTTCTTTTTATTTTCTTCCTCATTCTCTCCATCTTTTTCCTTCTGTCGTTCTTTCTTTTCTCCTTTCTTTGCTTCCTTCTGGCCTTATTTCTTTCTTTCCTTCCTTCCTTCCTGATCTGGAAACATGAATACCCCAAAACAGGAGACATCAAGTTTTCACCCAACAGAAAAAGTAAACTCTTCATTTTAATAAGTACTTTTACTTTGTATATTTTACCACTAATACATACATTTGGAATACAGATTTACTGCATTTTTCTACTGTGACGTTGATGTTTTTCCTTAAGTATTTGTAGTATAAAGTATATCTGAAGTATCGCTTCCAACACTTGTCTTTGCATTTCTTGAATATCAGGAGATTTCTGTAGTTTATAGTAGAGTGGAGAAATTGTTCATTATGGACTCTCTCTCTCTCTCTCTCTGTGTGTGTGTGTGTGTGTGTGTGTGCATGTGTGTGTGTGTGTGTGTGTGTGTGTGCATGTGTGTGTGTGTGTGTGTGTGTGTGTGCATGTGTGTGTGTGTGTGTGTGTGTGTGTGCATGTGTGTGTGTGTGTGTGTGTGTGTGTGCATGTGTGTGTGTGTGTGTGTGTGTGTGTGCATNGTGTGTGTGGTAGATAGGAAGGGATTGAATCGGAGGTTGAATTGGCCCCTCCCCCCGCTGTGGATTTTAGGACGGTGGGAAAGTTCAAATCTGCTGCTATTTTCTATCTTTTATCAGCTGAGCTTATCGGCTGGCTTTCTCGTCTGCATGCCTCACTTCAATAGTTCAGAGTCTCAGCTCTCTCTCTCTCTTTNCTCTCTCTCTCTCTCTCTCTCTCTCTCTCTCTCTCTCACTTTTATCAACAATTGGTGATCAGCTCTTCAATCAGCAATAGTCAGCACGATCATCAATCAACGCAGCCCTGCTGGGGAGCAGAAATCTTCAGAGTTTGCTTGGTTCTTAAAGGAACATACTGGTGATTTTGCGTGTTTAAGCCCAGTAAATGCTACCAGCGTGCTCGTTACTTTACTGACAAACCCTTTCCAAAGTATAAAAATGTAATTTTGTTTTCCTGTAATCTGCCAATTGAACGTATGTCTGAATGTAGAAGGGACAGTTGTTTTTTAAATTCTCTATAAAAGCTGTCTTTTCCAGGGACTATATTCCCTGGTGGAGACATACATTGTCTTCTGTGCAGCTAAGAGTTGGTTGGGCCAGTTAAATAAAGTTACTTTGATAAAAAAATTAACAGACATGTTCGGTTTATTTTGGATCATTTCCAACTGTCCTCAGGTTCCCTTGGGGTTAAAGGACCATACCATCCATTTTACATGTTTGAGCCTAATATATTTAATTTTCATACATGTTATTTTACTGACAATCATTTCTCAAAGCATACTACTGGAACGGTGAATTAAAAATGTTTTTCCTACCTTCCAGACCACCATTGGTTTCAGTTCATTCTGGTACGCTAAAATCAACTTGTTGATACTTGAAATGTTCTTGAGATAGATAATCCATCATCCTGAACAACACATATATTCAGGTTCAGGTTTTTCAAAGTTTTGTAATTTTAGCATTTAAACGCAATAAAAAGCGTGGAGTGAATGTATGTCTCCACCAGGGAATGNTTTTGTAATTTTAGCATTTAAACGCAATAAAAAGCGTGGAGTGAATGTATGTCTCCACCAGGGAATGTAGTCAGTCCCAAAAGAAGACCTGCGTTTATCAAAAAATTTAAATGGCTGTGACTTTAATTTTGCATAACTATTAGGTGAAACATTGATTTTTAAGTTGGGTGTATCACTTGAATATTTGATTTTGAAAGATTAAGAGATTTTTGTTGAATTGAAAATTGAATATATTAGGCTCAAACATGCAAAATTGGTGGTATGGTCCTTGAAATCTTTTAAATTTTTTCTTATTTCATATGTTCACATTGAGTCCAAGTAGGTTTTCCACAGTTCTGTTTCGGATTTTGTCCCAAATGTTGGACTGCTGAAGACTGGTGCTTTGTCTTCATTAAATTATCATCCCTAACATGAAAGCTGGCACTTTGGCTGGCTGTGTTAAAAAAAAAAAAAAAAAAAAAAAAAATTAATTTGTGAGATGTTCAGCACACATTTTTCATTTAGTTTTCACTTGGTTTGTGTGTATGTGAAGCTGGATCTCCTCCATCTCTAATGTATGTGGGAGTGACGCGTCCTTGAGGAAAACAAAACAGTCTGTCAGGATGAGAGTGTGTGAAGTGCTGCCAGAGACGGAACAGTTGTGAGACGGAATACCAGAGGAAAGGCTTGATCCAACACATCATTAAAGGACAATACCGGCCATTTTGCATGTTTTGAACCCATTTTACACAACCCACATACATGTTACATCACTGACAACCATTTTCTAAAACATGCTACTGGATCTATAAATATTAGAATTATTTTTTCTACCTTCCAGACTGCCATTGATTTCAGTTCATTCCAGTATGCAATTAAAATCAAGTTGTAGAGACTTGAAACACACTTGGGAAATGTAATCTATCTCAGTGAACAAGATGTTTATACAACTTTTTTGTTTTGTTATATAACTAATTCAACATGGAGCTGCACGGAAGATATTGTATGATTCCGCCAGGGAAAATAGTCCCAGGAGAAGACGGCTTTTACCGAGAAATTAAAACAACCACCCCTTCCACATTTGACAATAAGCGTTAGCAGATGAAACATAGAATATTAAAGGACCGTACCAGCCATTTCCATGTTTGAGCATAATATATTCAGTTTTCATACACGTAACATTACTGACAATCATTTCCCAAAGCATACTACTGGAAGGTGAATTAAAAATGTTTTTCCTACCTTCCAGATCACCATAGGTTTCAATTCATACTGCTACGCTATTAAAATCAACTTGTTGATACTTAAAATGTTCTTGGGATAGGTAATCCATCATCACCAACAAGACGTGTATTCAGGTTTTTTTTTTAAGTTACGTAGTTTTAGCGTTTAAGCTCAATAAAAAGTGCAGAGTGAATGTATGTCTCCACTGGGGAATATAGTCCCAAAAGAAGACCTGAGTTTATCGAAAAATTTTAACGACCGTGACTTCATAATTTTGTGTAACTATTAGCAGGCGAAACATAAATTTTTAAGGTGGGTGTATTGCTTGAATATTTGATTTTGAAAGATTAAGGGATTTTTGCAAAATATCAGGAAAGCTGAAATATGGTTTTATCTGTTGGGAAATGATTGTCAGTAATCTTATATGTATGAAATTGAATATATGAGGCTCAAACATACAAAATGGCCGGTATGGTCCTTTAAGGGGGTGTATCACCTGGAACATTTGATTTTGAAAGATTAAGGAATTTGGCAAAAAAAAAAAAAAAAAAAAAGGCAGGAAAACTAAAATACATATGTTTTGGAAAATGGTCGTTAGTAATGTAAGGTGTATGCGGGTCGTATATAGTGGTCTTAAACATGCAAAATCACTGGTATGGCCTTTGAAAGTACAAGACAAAGCAGAGATATGATGTTAAATTAAAAAGATGGTAAACTGTGTCGGAAACACAAACCACATCCTCATCAGCATACATCAGTCTGATCTTTCTGATCGTGATGTTTACTGTGAACGAACCCAGTAAAATGTATATTATTTAATCATGAATATCCATTTCCTGTTTTTTTTTTATCTTGTTGCTTCATCTCTCTTTCAGTCCTTGGCTCTGTGTGCAGAGTGCAGCCAAAATCTCAGCGAGGTGTGTAAGAAAACATAAAGATGAGCTGCGTTAACAGATGTCATTGAGAAGGTGAACTTTGTCAGAGGAGCACGCTGGCTGATAAGATCTCTGTCAAAAGTGATGAAATTTGCTGAAATGCAACATCTTGAGCATTTTATCACAACATCAGCGTCACGTGCTTCCGTTTTGGCACATTGTTGTCAAAACATCACACTCCGTTTCTCGACGGTGCTGTGACTGTTCACAAAAAAAATAATGAGTGGTTGATTTTTTTTTTGTATTTATTATTATTTTTTTTAAATTATTGTTTTGATGCTGTTTTTTTGTACATGTATGACTGTACTTATGGAGTCTTGACAAATTGTGCAGCAAATACAGCAGCGAAGCAACGGCGCCTCAAATATTCCTCTTGGAGCCTTCAGAAAAGAAGTGATTTTAGATCTTTTATGGGTTCATGATCATGATCATGACGTGTGATATTGTCATCTCTAAGTGGCTAAAAAAAACAGAAGAGAGTTACTCAGCGTTTCCTGTTAAAATTACACAAAACATGAGAGTTCTGCTGTTGATTTTTGGGGATTTTGGTCATTAAAAAGTGTTGAATTTAAAAAAAAAAAAAAAAAAAAAAAAAAAAAAAAAAAAAAAAAAAAAAAATTAAGCAGATTTTAAAGGACCATACCAGCAATTGTGCATGTTTGAACCCAATATATGCAATCCACATACACGTTACATTACTCACAACTATTTCCCAAAATATATGACTTTGGCTGTAACTTTTAGATTGTTTTTCCTGCCTTCCAGACACTGCCATTGGCTTCAGTTCATTCCAGTATGCTACTAAAATCAACTGGTAGAGACTTGACACGCTTGAGATAAATAATCCATCACAACCACAGCCACATGCTATTATTATTTTTGTCAAAGTTACTTAAAGGATGATACCACCCATTTTGCAAGTTTGAGCCTAATATATTCAATTTTCATACATGTTACGATACTGGCAATCATTTCCCAACGCTTAAAAGCTAAAATTACATAACACTTAAAAAATACACGTCTTGTTCATGATGATGGATTACCTATCTGAAGCATGTTTCAAGTATCAACAAGTTGATTTTAATAGCGTACCAGAATGAACTGAAACCAATGGTGGTCTGGAAGGTAGGAAAAACATTTTTAAATTCACCATTCCAGTAGTATGCTTTGGGAAATGATTATCAGTAACATTACATGTATGAAAATTAAAGATATTGGGCTCAAACTTATAAAATGGATGGTATGGTCCTTTAAATTTAACCAATTCAGTACAGAACTACAAGGAAGAAAATTTATCTCTCTGCCAGGGAATATAGTCCCAGGAGAAAAGATGGTTTTTACTGAGAAATTTATATGGCTGTGCTCTCTACAATCATGAATTTCAAAATGGATGTATCACCCAAACCTTTGATTTTGAAAGATTTGGACATGTGGTAAAAATAGCTCAAAAACTAACGTACAGTCACATGTTTTGGTATGTGTTTGGTGTCGTATTAATTGGGCTCAAATATGCCAAACCACTGGTATGGCCCTTTAAAAGCTGCACACAGCATTTGCTAATATTTGCAGCTCGTATGTGCTCCGACACAGCGGCTCGCTATCGCGTGTGAAGCAACATGGTGTTCCGACATGGAAAGCGACGGCGGGGAGATTTATTTCAGTGGGTCGGGGCCGGCGAATCGTCCTCCTGAGAGGCGGCGGCCTATCAGATCAGCCTGCTGTTGATCCCCTCCTCCAGGGCTAGTTTTTCTCTCCGGNGGGGGGGGGGAGGTGAAGGATGCCCCCGCACTGGACCATCCATCACGGCGGCGGTGATGCTGGTCGCTGCAGGTTGCCGTGGCAGGATTGGCCGGTATCGCCACCATCTCTCTACCTGCCCTCCTCATGCCCAAACAATAAAACATTGAGGAAAAAGTCTCTCTCCTTCATTCCCTCCTCCATCTCTCCATCTATCACTTTGTATCTTTCTCCTGTCTTTGTATCTTCTTTCTTTCTTTCTTTCTTTCTTTCTTTCTTTCTTTCTTTCTTTCTTTCTTTCTTTCTTTCTCCCAAGGTTCAGTCAGTGTCCCACCCTGCCATCTCCCCAGGACCTTTATCAGGGAGACGGCTCTGCTCATTAAGGAGTTAATTTTCTCCCTCCTATCTCTGATTAGTATAGTCAACCTAAAGCACTGCGAATTCTTTAAATTTTCTTCCTTGTTATCAAGAGGGAGAAAGAGAGAGGAAAAAAAGAGCAAGAGGGGGGATATTTAATCGTTTAAGTAGTCTTCCCGGGAAGTAGATTTTTCTCTTTCCCCTTCTCTCTTTCTGTCTCTCTCTCTTCTTTCTTTTTTTTCAGTCTTCCCAGCAATGTAAAGAAATCTCGCTGAAAGCCGGCACCAGCTCAGTAATTCAGTTTTTAAAGCGTGAGGATGGAGGGAAGGGGAAGGAGGAGGGGANAGGAGAGAGTGTGGAGGGGAAAAAAAAAACGACTTGATGAAATTCCGCTATCAGCTCCGAACCAATATGCAAAATATCTCGCTGGAAATCAAATAGCTATTATGTTTTCATTTCCACGTCGGCGTATTTGCTTAATGAAGAGGAGACAGATCAGACCGGCAGAGAGAGTCTGCAGGAGCCGATAACCGCCAACGGCTCCCAGCTATCCACACAGAGTGACGCTCCCAGTCACTACGCTTTTTCACCAAAAAAAAAAAAAAAAAAAAAAAAAAAAAAAAAAAAAAAAAAAAAAAAAAAAAAAAAAAAAAAAA
>VXCM01005798.1:44369-58914 GCA_014773175.1 Lucifuga dentata
AGTGTGTGTGTGTGTGTGTGTGTGTGTGTGTGTGTGTGTGTGCATGCATGTCTGTGTGTGTTTGGGGTGTTCTTTCACGCAATCAAAAGTAGCTTGTTCTTTTTTGTTTTTTTAATTTTTCAGCTCAGCAGCACCAATATGTTCAGATCCAAAGCCCACAGGAAGAAAATTAAACTCCAATCAAATAGAAACATTCTGATTTTGTCCAAACAGGAGATCTGAGACGTTCTTAATGCAAATTTGACTTTTCTTTTTTCTTTTTTGGTCATTTGTGTGAGACAAATTCTTTTAACAATATAATTTTACATCCTTATCATTTTGTTCACTGTTGTCCATTCTTTTAGTCTGTTTTCATTCATGATTTTATGAATTTTAATCATATTTCATTGAGTTTTATGCTTCTTTCTTTTTTATTTAATTTACTGATTTATGATTTTAATTATTCACCTACTTATTCGAGTTTGTGCTCATCTGTTTTATTTATTTACTTACGTATGTTGCCTTATGCCTGATGTTTTTGTCAAATTAAAATTACTTTTGTCCTTTTTTCTGAATTTTTCTGTTATTTATTTTTTATGATTTTTTTTGTTTAAATTTAAATATATATTTTTTCTTCTGTGATTTTTATCTAGTCCGAGTGTGTCCGAGTCTCTAATCTCGTTGTACTAGTACAATGACAATAAAGTCTGATTCTGATTCATACGTCTTTTTACCTCCTGTTTTATATTCTTTCATTGACTAATTTGATTGATTAAGTTTTTGAACAATGCCCAGCTGTAGTTGTTGTAGATTTAACCACAGAAAAGTGAACTTTCTTGCTATTATTACTGGTAAAATTTATCGGTCAATTTTACTGTCAAAATTTTACTGTCTTTTGTTTTTGTAATTCTCATCGCAACTCGTCGCAACTGGGAACTTTATCAGGAAACTTCCACTGACTGAATTATAATTTGGAGAGCTTCAATATTACGTCCTTTTTCCTGCAGGTTCCCTTGGGGATCTGGATGGTGGCGAGGAAAACACGCCAGACAGCCTCAGCCTATCAGGAGAGGAGGGAGGAGCCTCAGACCCAGACGATTCAGCAGAAGGCGAGAGCTCCAGCCCACCGCCGTACACACCGCTGTACAATGAAGGTGAGGAGGCCTCTAAAACGAAAAAAAAAAAAAAAANAAAAAAAAAAAAAAATACAATAAAGCTGCAATCAGAGACTTTAGCAAAAGAATAAATAGGAAAACTAGAGGAGGAATAAAGGAAGGAGGAAAGGAAAAAGTTTTTTTCTGTCTGCACTGAGTCAGAGTTTGACATTGAGAATATCTCTTATGGAATTTTCTTTTTTTTTCTTTCCTACAAGCCTCGTGAAGATAAAGATCTGCTGTAGAATTGTAATATTTTTCTCCTCTCGTGTGGGTTTGTGTTTCCTTCTAAAGAGGGCCAATGAGCACTAGATATGTTACGTTACTGCCAACCATTTTCCCAACCATAAAACCACATTTTAGTTTTTGTGGGTTTTTTTTTTCAAATCCCCTAATCTTTAAAAATCAAATGTTCAGGTGATACACCCTCCTTAAAATTCATTTAACGCTTTTGAATGATTATAGAAGGCATGGGTTTTTAATTTCTTGGTAAATGTAGTCTTCTCCTCGGACTATATTTCCTGGCGGAGACATACGTCGTCTTCCGTGCAACTTCATGTTGGATCAGTTAAATTAAGTAACTTTGACAAAAAAAAAAAAAAAAANAAAAAAAAAAAAAAAAGTAACAGATGTTGTGTTTGCTTTGATTGATTATTTATCTCAAGCACATTTCAAGTCTCTACAAGCTGAGTTTAGTAGTGTGTGGAATGAAATGGAACCAACAGCAGACTGGAAGGTAGGAAAAACAATCTAAAATTTACAGCTAAAGTCATATATTCTGGGAAATGCTGGTCAGTAACTTAGCATTTATGTGGATTGTATATATTGGGTTCAAATGTGCAAAATCACCAGTATGTTCCTTTAAAAATGGAAAAAACACAAAAGCTAATAACTATAAATTCAGACCATTTTCACCTAAGAATAATGTCAAATTATCCCATTGACAACATGATTATCCTAATTGTTGATTTTACATCATTTGTGACCCTTTTCAACACATTTGACATGAATTTGTCGGCTCAGCTCGGCTTTTTGTAGAGCTGATACATCCAGTCACGCCTGTCAGATCTCACGTCACCGATGTTTCACCAACACCAAACACCCATCAGCCCAAATGAGTCGCCTCAAAACCAGTCATTTCCCTTGCTTCCATCTTTAACCAGAAACAAACGCAAACAGCCATGGTGGCATTCCATATGAAGAGCTCATATCTCCATTGTGTCTAAAGGAAACATATTCTCCCGGTTCAATCTTGGCTCGACGGAATCTGCCCCCCCCCTCCTCACTCACCTCTTATCCCGCGCTTCCCCCTTGTACTCCGTGATAGCAGAGTTTTCCGTCATATTCTTTTGACTTATTCAAGATTTCACTAGCTGTGTTTTTTAATCTCAGAATTTCCTGCTCTTGTGAAATTTGGGGGCTGGAGGTGATAAGCGTCTGTTGGTTGGCTCGGTTTGATAAACCCATGGAAATTCTGTCAGGTGCTAATCGAGACGAGATTAGAGATTAGCCGGGGTCTGCGTGTGCGCGTGTGTGTGTGTGTGTGGAGGGTGAGGGGTGGGTTATGTGTGTATTCGGTTGTGTAAGGGTAGATGAGAGAACAGCGAGAATGAAGAAGTTTGTATGTCGATTGCAAACCGACTTGGTGTCTTTTTTTTTTATTTGTCTTTCATTTTTGTGTGTTTTAGTATGACATTGTTGATTTACTCCTCTCTCTCTCTCTCTCTCTCTTCTCTGGGGTTCCTCGGTTGCCCGGCGCTGCCATTATCAGTTCTCTGTAAATCAGCCATGTTTGACGAACCTGCTCTTTCAACCTGGGATCAATACCAGGTCTTTATCTGGTCACTGCTGGCTAATAAAGGCAAGGCCTCTTATCCACCATCTGGAAGAGAGAGAGAGAGAGAGACATTCACACACATACACACACACACACACAAGTGAGCGATAACCGCCCTGATAACTTTACCAAGAAAAACATGTTCTACCAGTAACAAGACCAAACATTCTGTTCTCCCCGTAACGCCAAAACCTCCCACCTAACCGACAGCCATATTAATGCACGAACGGATACTACAGAGCCATGATCCCGTCAGCATCTGTTCAGCGTCTTGTGGTTTGTTAGGTTTTTTTTTCCTCTCTGTCTCTCTCTCTCTCTCTCTCGNTTTTTTTTTTTTTTTTAACAAGGCAATTGCATTGTACATCACAGGAAACATGATACAAACCTCTTCTGGGTGACCTCGCTTTGACCGGTAACGTCACGTCCTCGTTTGGACCAGTCAAGGTGATTTTTGTGAAGTGTTTTATTTTTGTTTTTTTTTTTCTTGAAATGAGATGATTTGGGTTTTGGAAAAATGGCTTGNGTGTTTTATTTTTGTTTTTTTTTTTCTTGAAATGAGATGATTTGGGTTTTGGAAAAATGGCTTGACAAGATGGAAATGGAGGTGTAGATTTTGCTATTAATGAATGGAGCAGCTGAAATGCAGGTGAAAAAAAAAACAAAAAAACAAAACGAGACGGATGACAAATTCATAACTGGAACAGCAAAAATGAAAAAAAAAAAAAAGAAAAGGCGATGTTAAAGACAGGAGCATTTAGACAGAAATGCATAGAGAGCTCTAGAAGTTAGGAGTCGAGATTGTTGGGTGACTTTGCCCTGCAGGTATGACGGGGGAAGTTCAGCTTATCAGATTGATAGAGACTGTCTCGCTATAGGGAGGGGAGGGGAGGGGAGGAAGGAGGGAGGAGGAGAGGGGGGGTTTGGGAGAAAAGTGTCTGTCGACTCCTCCTGATACCTGCCTCCCTGTCTGAGATGATATGGGAGATAATATTGATAATATTAAACGCAATAACTGTGTCTCCAGCTCCCCTCCCCCGCCTCAGCCCCTGCAGGATAAAATCAATGTGCCATTCAATGTGATTTATAGCTGAAAATAATGGCAGTGTTTAGGCAGGGGGGAGCTGTGTGTGTGTGTGTGTGTTTGCTTGCTTTAGTGTGTGTATATATGTNTTAGGCAGGGGGGAGCTGTGTGTGTGTGTGTGTGTTTGCTTGCTTTAGTGTGTGTATATATGTCTGTGTATGAGTGTTTGTGTGTGGATGAGGCTGAAAGGTGGACGTGACGTTAAGATAGATTGTGTGTATGTGTGTGTGCGAGTCTGAGTGTGTGTGTTAGGCCTGTGTCCGCCTTTCCGGGTGTTGATTTATTTGACGATGCAGATCCAATCTCTTAACTGTTACATTAATAACGGAGAGTGTGAGGGCGTCACGTGGTTGCGAGGCATTTATGGCCCCCGTATCGATCGGGCCGTATCGCTGTTTATCGGAGCGGGAATGCAAGGGTAAACACGGCCTTTGTGCAGACAGCTGAGGTGTTATCAGGACGGAGGCTGATGATTGGGCGGGATTTGGGGAACGGAGAAAAGAAGGAGGAAGAATGGCAGGGAAGGAGGAAGTAAAGTTAAGATTTGGAGGACAAAGAAAGAGAGAAGCATTGGATTTTTTTAAACTAAGAAGCGACAAGATAGTGATAAAGCGACAACGTCTTCCTTCGCGACGACAGAGTTAACGCTTTATTTTTCAGGTTTAGATTAAGAAAATATGAGCATAATATTCACACAATATATAATACAATACTTATTTCCCTTGCTGCAGCACTGTTGTGCACAATGAATGAAAACAAGCTGTTTTAAAGAGCAACTTAATCTCTGGTTCTAGCTTGACCACGCCTCTTTCACATGTTCAAAAATGCCTTCAAACACTGAAAAACTAGATTAATTAAGAAAATATGAGCGTAATATTCACAGTCTTTGTTCAGTAACATGAGAATGTCAATTTTATTTCTTTAAACCACACACTCAGGTAATCTAAGTAGAAAAGTGACACTCCACAGCTTCAGAATTTACAGTTGAGATCTTATCAGTTGTAATTTAGTGACATCATCAACATCACTGCAGTAAATACGACCTGTGTGAAGCTTCTAATCTTCAGTTTTTATTTCGACTATGTGATCATTTTTACGGTTACATGGGGTTTTGGTATTGTGAGACGTGTTTCAGTCCAGTACATGTTTGTTGTTTGGTGGGAGGCTGCTTCATTTCCATTTTTTTTTTAAATAGTGTATTAAAGGGGACATATTTCAAAGATTTCCGTTCTTATTTCACTTGCTGCAGCACTGTTGTGCACACTGAATGAAAACAAGCTGTTTTAGATAGTTTCTCTTTAAAGAGCAACTTAACCTCTGGTTCTAGCTTGACTACACCTCTTCCACATATTCAAAAATGCCTTCAAATGCTGAAAAAAAATGGGACTCGGTCACTAAGCCCCACCCTTTGTGAGACAAAGAGGCATGGCCCAAATCAAAGTGACAGTGAGTGTTGAGTACATGGTGATATCATGGTTTGACTTTTCCTGGTTTTGAGATCAGGAGACCGCCACATCCTGACTTTTGGTGGATAAAAAGGAAACCGTGGCCTTTATAATGAAGACTTCAGACTGGCACCAAAATCAATTAATAGTGTTAATAAGTGGCTTCACGTGTAAGTTAATAACTCAAAAATGTGAATTTGATGTTAAGTTGCTCTTTTAGACCCCCGTTTAAAAAGTCAAAAGTCTCTCACAATAATGAAGCTTTCTGTTCAGGTTTATCTTACTGGATGCACGTCTTTTAGCAAAAACCTCATTTTGCCATTTTTATGATGTTCATCACATATTGTCTACTGTATTATACTACAAATGAGAGAAATTAACAAAAAAGCATAATGTATCCCCTTTAAATAACATTTGACCACAAATAAAACTCATCTCCATTGCCACAAAGATTGCGATCATTTCGTCTTTTGTTGCTCCTTCACAACAAAAGTATTCCAGTGTTTTCTTTGTGATGAGCTCTTAATGTGAAAGAGCTGCTGGATGTGTTTCGTTTGCAGCACGAGTAGTTTAAAATCACAACATTTTCATCACTGTTCTCTGTGCTGCCAGAAAGATAAACTGCATGACGTGACCAAAAACCTGCTCCAAGAATACAATTTGAAAAAAAAAACAAAAAAACAAAAATATCAACAAATGATTATTTATCAGGAAGAAATGACCCATTTTAAAGGACCATACTGGCCATTTTGCATCTTTGAGCCTAATATATTCAATTTTCATACATGTTATGTTACTGACAACCAATTCCTAAAGGATGAAACTATTTCAGCTTTCCTGATATTTTGCAAAATCTCTTAATCTTTCAAAATCAAATATTCAAGCGATACACCCACCTTAAAAATCCATGTTTCTCCTGCTAATAGTTATGTAGCCTTATGAAGTCACGGTCATTTAAATTTTTCGATAAACACAGGTCTTCTTTTGGGACTATATTCCCCATGGAGACATACGTTCACTCTGCGCTTTTTATTGCTCTTAAACGCTAAAATTACGAGACTTCAAAAAAAAAAATCCTGAATACGTTTTGTTGGTGATGATGGATTACCTATCTCAAGAACATTTCAAGTATCAACAAGTTGATTTTAATAGCGTACCAGAATGTACTGAAACCAATGGTGGTCTGGAAGGTAGGATTTCTTTTTTTTTTTAACTCATTACTATGCTTTGAGAAATGATTGTCAGTAATGTTACGTGTATGAAAATTGAATTAGGCTCAAACATGCAAAATGGCTGGTATGGTCCTTTAAGAAGACACAATGTCCTGTTGTTACAAGTCTGTGTTCTAGCTTTTACTCACCCTTGGCTTAATGATGCAAGACTAGAGAACAAGATGGAAAAGATTTTGAGCTCAGATAGCTGGAGGTGCTGTGGCGTAACTATTAACCTAATCTGACCAATCGCAAAGTCTCGCTAATAGGGAGGGGCGCGGCCACGCGATGAACCGTCTGATAACAGCCCAGAGGCAAAGTTCAGGGTTCGCGTATACATGCATACATAGACAAACACAACACAGACACGCATTTGAACGCACACAGATATCAACCCACGCATAGAAACACACAGGTCTGTTTGATCAGCAGAGGCAGGAGGCTGTGTAATCAGGTTGATCAATGGTGGGGATATCAATGCCGCTGATTAGAGAGGAACAGAGCAGCCTCGGTTTGTGCTGAAGGTGACAGGCCCAGATGAGCGGAGGGGGAGGGGGGGAAGGAGATGCAAAGATAAAGACAAAAGAGATGAAACACCACAACATTCAGGAGAAGCGGAAAGAGAGGGAAGGATGACAGGCGTGGATCGAGAGAGAAACAGTGTAAGACGGACGGGTAGAGGCGAGGAGAGAAAAAAAAGAGGAGAGAGCGAAGACGTTTCTGACGAGTCTTTCCTNCGGGTAGAGGCGAGGAGAGAAAAAAAAGAGGAGAGAGCGAAGACGTTTCTGACGAGTCTTTCCTCTTCTAGAGTCGCAGCGGAATCAAAGGGTCCATCTCTGCCTGCTGAGGTGTTGTGTTACACAGCTCAGGTAGTCATTTCACCGCTTGCCTTTGATCCGCAGACAGGAACTGCTACCGCCCAGACACACACACACAGTGCACCAGCACTGACACACATTAACATACACATCGGTTTTCGGGAGGTTTCAGTCGCTCTTCTTGTGTAGTATCGTTTGAAAAAAAGTGTTCTTACTTTTCATTATTTACAGTTTATGGAAATATTAAAGGAGACACGTTGTACTTTTCTGTTATTACTTTTAGAGTTTTAATATAGCAGGAGTTTGTGTTGAGTGTTGTCAAAGTAATGTAGGTAATATTAGTAAGATTTAAAGTAACGTGCCCTGTGTTGGGGCCTTTACTCATTGGAATAACCTGCCATTATATATTAAAAATGTTCCAAATAAATTCATTTTGAAAAGGAAGTTGAAAGATTATTTAAGGTAACGTTGCTTTTTTTTCTCCCCACTGTCCAGTGTGTGTGTGTGTGTGTGTGTGTGTGTGTGTGTGGTCCTGTTCTTGCTGAGGCCTTGCTGTCGGTTCTTGGTTGGCAGAGGGTGAATCACAGAGGTCAGAGGTCAGATGTGACTGCCTTTATACAAACTACAAACTATTTATAGCAATTTTCAAAACAAAGTACTTTACACATGATGCCATGTATAGAAGACCAGTAGACAAAAGATTAAAAACAAAATGGATTAAAATAAAATTTAAAAAATAATCTAATATTTGAATCAAATTATAGTGAATAAAGGATGAATACAAATCACATGAACGCATAATGTAATACTGCAAGATTAATCATTTGTGATGTGTTTGGGTGCTATGCCATGTGATTTACGGTCATGTAGATTGATGCTGTGATTGGACTTTTTTTTTTTTCTTAGCATAAACGTGTGATTTTGTTATGGTTGATTGTTTGAACCCAGGAAGAATAGTTGTTGTGGAGACATCAACTAACGGGGATCCAGTGAAATAAACAACAAAACTTGAGGTTGCCGCCTGTAGAAATGCATCCAGAAAGCCAAACCCAAAGGTCCTAAACTGCCCTGAACGCTTCATTTTTGATTGGCCCTTTTCCTCCGGTCAGAACAGAGCAGGCTTTTCATGATGGCCTTAAAAAGACTGTTTGTAACGTGGTCTGTTTTCACTGAGTGTGCACGAAAGTGCTGCAGCAAGGGACAGTAGGAGTGGATCAATGGTTGTTTTTTTTTTTTGCACATTAAAGCATTTCATATGTTTCAGATAGACCCTAAATGAAGAGGAAAAACATGTTAATGTGTATAACATGGCCCCTTTAAAGGACCATACCACCATTTTGCATGTTTGAGTCTAATATATTGAATTTTCATACATGTAACATTACTGACAATCATTTCCCAAAGCATACTACTGGAATGGTGAATTAAAAATGTTTTTCCTACCTTCCAGACCTCCATTGGTTTCAGTTCATTCTGGTACACTATTAAAATCAACTTGTTGATACCTGAAACATTCTTGGGATAGGTAATACATCATCATAAACAAGACGTGTATTCAGGTTTTTTTTTTCTTCAAAGTTTCTTAATTTTAGCATTTAAGTGCAATAAAAAGCATAGAGTGAATGTATGTCTCCACTGGGAATATAATCCCAAATGAAGACCTGCATTTATCGAAAACTTTAAAGGACCATAACTTCATAAGGCTGTGTAATTATTAGCAGGAGAAACATCGATTTGTAAGGTGGGTGTATCACTTGAATATTTGATTTTGAAAGATTAAGACATTTTGTGAAATATCAGGAAAGCTGAAATACGGTTTTATCCTTTGGGAAATGATTGTCAGTAACGTAACATGTATGAAAATTGAATATATTAGGCTCAAACATGCAAAATGGCTGTTATGGTCCTTTAAATGTTTCATCATAAAATAATAATGGAAGTCATTAGCAGTAAATCTATAAAAAACATCTGAATCTTGATGACCATACATGCTACAAGAATCTGTGTTTTGGCCATCTGCTTTTCATATTCATCAGCGGCATCTATAGCGACACCTTGTGGCCACTTTTGGGCCATTTTTAACATTTAAATTGCTCATATTTCCACTGTTGTGGGATCTTTTTAAAAAAAAAACAAAACCCAGATTCCTTTCAAAGGCACATCTAACAATATATAGGCCCCGCCCATTTATGCCCGAGTAGATTTTCCACCAGAAATCGGTTTTGGTTCCTGAGCCTACAGTTTTTGTCTGATCTCAGCCATATTTGGTATATGACGTCAAGACAAACCACAGCAAGTAATTTGTTCACTTGGTATCATACAGCTTTATCATTATTTTCAGCCAAAACCATGTGGGCGTGGCCTATCTGATATCAACTCCACCAACCTGAACTCATTTTGGGATTGCAGCAAAATTCGGTGCAGATAAACTCTGAGCTTTCCTGTTTATTGCACATAGGTGGCGCTAAAGCAGCAACATCACATTCAATGGCCCAAACTGAAGCTGACAGTATTATCTTGATAAATATGTCTGCAGTGACCACGTTTTATTTAATTTTGCAGAGCCCAGGACGCAGGACTCTCGAGGAGGCCCTGATGATGAAGACGAGGAAGGCAAAGAGCAAGGTCCATCACACAGCGCCGAAGAGGAGGAGGAGGAGGAGGAGGAGGAGGAAAAGGAGGAAGAGGAGGAGGTGTTANACAGCGCCGAAGAGGAGGAGGAGGAGGAGGAGGAGGAGGAAAAGGAGGAAGAGGAGGAGGTGTTACCGTGGAGGGGTCCAGGTCGGTAATCTCACAGGGATTAGGCGTGTTTGTTTTGAGAGCGGAAACAACTTGGCGCAACTGACTTGACGTACTTCCTTTGCCGACGTCGAGCGTTTTCGCCGAAGAGTTGCTGGTATTTAACTTCTAAGTGTCTTTCTGAGTCCGTTCGGTTTGTTCTTCCCGGAGGAGACGTGAACGTGTGGCAGGCCAGGAGAAATTTATTCAATTCATAATAACACACACACACACACACACACACACACACACACACACATGGCTACGAGGAGATAACAAGTAAATCGCCATAATTTTATTATTTATTTCCCTGCTTATCAAGGTTTGTTTAGTTATTTATTTCTCTCCGTCTGTTGTCTTCAATGAGTTAAACAATGCCAGAAGATTACTGCACTATCTCGCATTATTTCTCTCTTTCAAGCTGCACACGTTTCATGTACGCCTGCGCGCGTGTCAGACCAGTGTTTGTTTACGTGCACATGCGCCATTGTGTTAGTGTGTGTGTGTGTGTGTGTCTGCACGTGTATTTTTAATTCCTCTGGTGGGGAGGAGAGGATGTGTTCATTATCGTCCTGTCCCAGCCTCGTCCCTTTAACAGTAATTGGAGCGATATTAATTGCCGCGTGGCGGCTGGTTGATGGTCGCACCGTGATGCAGCGCTGATAGGGCCCCCTCGGTTTTTTTTTTTCCTTTCNCCATCTTTTCATTGTTTCGTTTTTGTCTTTGTCTGCCGTGTCACAGCAGGACCGGAGTCTCTGGCTAAACAATCACCGTCAGGAATTTCCCATCAACAAATGGAGTTTATATGAGGAAGGAAAAAAAAAAGGTTTTATCTTTTTTTTTTGGGGGGTCATTCCATTCGTTTCTGAATTTCGGCAATCATTCCTCAGACTGGAAGCTGAAGCGGGGAATCTGATGGGGTTTTCGACCTTGCTCCTTTTTCCGTGTCAGTGGCCTCCAGGGTGTCACTGCAACCTCTTCATCTCAGCCAATCCAAACAAAATCCAAACAAAACTTCAAACTCGGACACAGAAACTGCATCTTTATTATTATTTTTCCTGACCCTGTGAGGGCCTTTGACATCAGGCGTGGAGAGACCCTGCCTGGATAATAAACACTCAATACATTTAATAGTTGAAAGTAAATTAACCCTGACGATCAATAAAATACAATTAATTATGCATATTTTACATCGTTTGCATATGTTTTTTTATACATTTACAGAAAAATAAGACTTTTACGGTCTTCTTTTTTAAACCCTGCTTTTTGCAGCAGATTTATAACATCTTTATGAGCAGCTTCCCAACACCACCCTATACATTTTCCTCCTTAAACACCTCTTAAAGGAGCATACCAGTAATTTTGTATATTTGAGCCCAATAAATAAAACCTGCATATTCATTACATTGCTACCAACAATTTTCTAAAACATGATACTGGAGCGGTACATTTTAGATTTGTTTTTCCTACCTTCCAGACTGCCATTGGTTTCAGTTTGTTCCANTTTTTTTTTTTTTTTTTTTTAAATCATATTTACTTAATTTAACCAGTTCAACATGAAGCTCCATGGAAGAAAATGTGTGTCTACGCTGGGGAATATAGAAAACGAGAAAACGGCTTTTACCGAGAAATTAAAATAGGCATGCCTTCTATAATTGTGCATAAGTGTTAGAAGGTAAAACATTGAATTTTAAGGTGTGTGTATCACCTGAACATTTGATTTTTAAAGATTAGGAGATTTGGCAATATAACAGGAAAAGTAAAATACGGTTTTATGAAAATGTTTGGCAGTAAAATAGCATGTGTGCAGATAGTGTTTAGAGCTCAAACATGCAAAATCACCGGTATGCTCCTTCAAAATTCAGACTCACACATTTTGTATCTTTGCAGACTTTTTGATGTTTGAGTTTTAAAGACTGTGAGATGTCAGGGTTCCTGTTAAAGAGTTTTTAACGCAAAATAAAAAATAATCAGGATGCAGCTATGAATCAAGAAGCTGAGAGAAGCTGTTTTAATTGAGTTTGGACGGAGACAGATAAAAGTTTATCAGTGTGAGGTCCTGGTTACTCATTGCTCTAAGCAAACCAGGTAAAAAGATGACCTCAGTGTTTGTCAAATCCTGCTGTCAGATAATACCAGATACCAGGATTCAGTTCAGTGGATTAACATCTGTGCAATGATCTGCAAATAGACATGATTTATTACACAGGCTGTTTTTGGATGGTGTGTGTGTGTGTTTTACTTCCTGTAACCTCTGTGCTCATTAAAGAATTCTTTGTTATTCCACTACTGTTGAATCTCCAAGATTCCCCAAGTTTGATGAAGAAGCGAGAGTTTTTGTTTTTTTTTCATCAGATTGAAACTTTAACAGTATTCATTTTTCACATATTCCATTCCCTTCCTGTTGCAGGACCTTCCTCTTTTTTTTTTTCCACATGCCTCTTCCTCACCTCCCCATCTGCTGTCTTCTTCTTACCTCCTCACCAGCTCAACCTTTCCTGTCTTCTTTTCCTCCGTCTGCTCTCTGGATGTTTACGTTCCGGCCGAGGAAATAAACATACGACAACCTCCGCCGATGTCTTTAGGCGCTGATCCTCAGCTTCGCTTTCCTCACGATATGATAAATAATCTCTTTTACATATTCATGTTAGGCAGGGCACAAACTCCAAATTCACATATTGCTGTTTTTTTTTTAATATGATCTTTAAATACAATGAATGTACTTTAGCAATGAAATATCATAGAATGTTCTAGTTTCTAGTTTGAAATTCAGACTATATTGAGCTATATACAGTATGTATGCTAGGCTAAACAGCCTGTATGTGTTTAATATGTAGCATTTGTGTTCTATTAAGTTGTGATAATAATTTATTAATTTATTCAAAGAAATGTTTCATTGCCTTTACTGTTGTTCAGACAGAATATTTATCCAAGTGTATGAACAGAAACAACAAACATTTTAATTCATCCTGTCCGTTTTTTTGTTTTTTTTAGCCATAAAGCAACTCTTGAACACAACACTTTTCAATCAAAACCTTCGACAGTCTGCTTAGTATTTAATGATGTTTATCAGTCTGAATAAATTCCTTAGTCATAGATGATAGTCGGCACTGTTTCTTTTTGTGTTTTTCTTTCTTTTTTTTTTTTTTTTTTTNTTTTTTTTTTTTTTTTTTGGTTTTCTCTGTCAGCAGCAGCAGATATGGAAGCGTTGGCTTTGTGGCCTCCATTAATATGAAAAAAAAAACATTAAAATTAAATAGATGATAAACTTGGAATGGATTAGAGGCTTCAGCAATTTTCACTTCTCTTCTCCGACGTGAGCTTCGTCTTTAAACAATCAAGATGCTGTGTTGTGTGTGTGCGTGTGTGTGTGTGTGTGTGTGTGCGCCTTCAGCGAGTCTGACGAGGGCGTGGTGACTAGGAGAAGTCTAGTCTAGGTGGTAGCCGGTCGCTATCAGGGATGGCATGATACGCCAAAGCCGCCTTTTTTTAATCTACAATGTGTCCGTACTGCATGATATGCAAAATAAATTATGAGGAGAAGAAAAAAATTATCTTCTGAGTGACCTTGCAGGCTGGAGGGTTCGATATTTTCTCCCTCACTGCTTAAAATTCTTGATATGCAAATGGTGTCACAGTAATCCCTTGTCATTCGCTGACTGGCTGGCAGTCCGCGCACACACACACACACACACACACACACACACACACACACACACACACACACACACACACACANCACACACACACACACTCCTTCCAGTACTGTGTAGAAATCTATTGTCAGTGGCCAAAGAGAATTTATCGCTAAACAGTGGAAGCATTTCATATTCAGGACATGGGAAATAACTGAAGCATGTACCAGTTTATGCATATGTGCTATTTAATAGAGGTACAGTAGTTTTCGTCCCATGAACGATTAAGTTTGTTTATGAGAACACTGTATGTGAGGACAGAATCATCCACAGTCATCTTACAGACACCATGAGAGGACAGTGTCTGCACCTTTGAATGCTCCAGATCCTGTAAATGATCTAATGTAGCTGAAAAATCATCTCAGATCAGCCATATTTATTATGCATCCTTCTGCATTATCGTGTGTGTAAAAGGTTTTGCCTTCTGCTACCTTAAACGACATGCATTTTAGATTTTTCATGTTTAAAGGACCGTACTACAATCCATTTTGCATGTTTGAGCCTAATATATTCAATTTTCATACATGTAACGTTACTGACAATCATT
>VXCM01005799.1:0-40095 GCA_014773175.1 Lucifuga dentata
ATCACATTTCTAAGTGTGTTTCACTGCTCAGAGAGTTAAAATATAAAGTTTATCAGCGTTATGAACCTTAACTAACGGGACGTTTTATTAAACATGTCAGAGGATTTTGTTGCTGCTTGTTGTTTTATTGGTTTATGATTTTTTTACCATTCAGAGCTGCATGAACACACATCCAGTCATTTTAATCAGATGATCAATCAGACTAAATCAAACATCAATAATCAGTCATTTTACACCTGAGATGTTGCTGTTATTTTTCTGATTTGTGTGTGTGATTAAACTCATGATGGGGTCATATTAAGATGTGTGTTGCATGTTACGTGCATCAGATCAGCTGTAATAGATCTGTCCAATCAGAAACAGACTTCCAGTAAAGGGGCATGTCTGTCAGGTAACGGACTTCCTGTAGGATCGTCTCGCGTTTCCAGATGAAGCTCCTCCATCCTCAGAGCACAAATGAGAGCTTTAGAACGCCCTTAAAGATGGCGGACCTGATTGGTTTCCGGGTCATGTGAGGTTTGAGGAACGATCAAATAAGAGCTTTACAATGAACCTTCTCAGTCACTGAGTCACTAAAGTTTCAGCTTCCAGCCTGCAGAGACTCGTTGCTTCTGAGCTCCAACACACCAGCTCACCATTCTGTAACTAGTAAACTTTGTAGAAGCACTTTAACTAACTTTGCTGTTGTAAATACATGTGTAAATAGTTATAAATAATCCCAAAAAGCAGCACTGAAGCCATTTTCCTCTGCAGCACCTTTCTCCTGTTTTTCCACAGCAAACAGTCCAGGCAGCACTGTTATATTTTGATTTAATTAATTTTGGGAGATAAGGTCATTTAAGACAGAATAGTACTTTTGTTTTTTTTTTTATTCTGGCCACACCCACCCCAACATGTATGCTTCAAACTTAGAAACCAAGCGGAGACATTTTTTGGGGGTGAATGAAAAATTAAATAACTAATCTTAAGATTCCTTACAGAATGTGTTATGAAGACGGCATGAGGTTTGTAAGGCAGCTCACCAGGACTGCATGAGAATGTTACTTTCTTCCCCATTAGTAGACTTAAAGGACCATACCACCCATTTTACATGTTTGATCATAATATATTCAATTCTCATACATGTTACATTACTGACAATCATTTCCCAAAGGATAAAACTGTATTTCAGCTTTCCTGATATTTTGCAAAATCTCTTAATCTTTCAAAGTCAAATATTCAAGTGATACACCCACCTTAAAAATCCATGTTTCTCCTGCTAATAGTTATGCAGCCTTATGAAGTCACGGTCCTTTAAATTTTTACATAAACACAGGTCTTCTTTTGGAACTATATTCCTTGGTGGAGGCATACATTCACTCCACGCTTTTTATTGAGCTTAAACGCTAAACTTACATAACTTCTAAAAAAACACCTGAATACACGTCTTGTTGGTGATGATGGATTACCTATCCCAAGAACGTTTACAGTATCAACAAGTTGATTTTAATAGCAGAATGAACTGAAACCAATGGAGGTCTGGAAGGTAGGAAAAACATTTTTAATTCACCGTTCCAGTAGTATGCTTTGGGAAATGATTGCCAGTAACGTAACATGTATGAAAGTTTAACATATTAGGCTCAAAGATGCAAAATGGGTGGTATGGTCCTTTAATAGTCAATCCAGCATTATTTGGTTTCCATTAACTTTTCAGGATATAAAGAGGAAATATTTATAGAAACAAAATAAGAAGATTCCACTTGATAAATAAAAACACAGCCTGCTGCTTCAGATTGTGTGTTACTGGTGTGTTACTGCTAAAAACAAGTAACATTTCAAAAAAAAAACATTTTTCCACAGCAAAATGTTTGACTAGTGTGCTGGATTCCAAGTATTTTCTGCCACAGCCTTCCATGGTGAAGCTCGTACGGAGCACGAAGGAACATGAACCTAAACGCCGCCTGTTGATATTCAGTCACAACGTAGAAAGAATCCAGATAAGCAGGATGCTTTTCCATGTGCGGTCCAACATCAGATCATTTATCCAGATTAATCCAGAGATGATGTTTTAACAGCAGGTTAATGAGGCGCTAGTTTAACATTTAGAAGACAAAAGGTTTTTTTGCCTCAGAGTAACCAACTCTAGAAAGAAAAGCATCCAACGCAGCCAGGAGGGAGTCCAGTTATGGGCCTCATTAATCAGGATTTGGGATATATCTCTTTTGAGGATAAAATTTTAGATACAGAGTCACATGATTGCATTAGTTTTTACACTCTGTGTAAATTATTTAAGCATAAAACCCTTCTGTAAATACATAAAGGGAATGAATACGGCACGGATCTACTCCTCCCGTGAAAACCCAGAAGGATTGGAGCACTCAAGCACGTAACTTTGTTCTCTGTTACTGTAAACACCGAGCAATTCATTATATTTAAATAAAGTATTGTAACTCATCAAAGTTCCATTATGTTTTAATTTCTCTGTAGTGAGATACCTCCTTTATGAGATCATTAAAAAATCATCCTTTCCTGTAATAGGCCCCAGAGAAACTCCTCTGCTTTCATGAAGCATCATACCTCAACCGTTAGAGGCCATTTTAGCAAGAAGTGCATTTAAAGTGTTTCTGATTCCTGTAGAATAAAAAGAGATGTTGTTGTTCTGCAGACAAAGAATCACTGAAACAAATGATTCCTGCACTTCCTGGATGTTTTTGATTCTTTCATTTTGCACCAGGAGATCAGCAAGCTGGAGCAAAGATAATGACAAACACCAGGACTTCACAGCGTTTTCCACTCAGCCATGTGGATCAGAGTCTTACAATAATTCAGACATTTTGCTGCTGTGCTCAAGTGTTTATTTTTCAATTTTCAAAAATGTTCATTGAAAATAGTTTTCTGTCTTGAAAAAAAAAAGTTTTCAATACGCACTCGTCCTTAAAGGACCATACCATCCATTTTGCATGTTTGAGCCTAATATATTCAGTTGTCATACATGTAACGTTACTGACAATCATTTCCCAAAGCATACTACTGGAACGGTGAATTAAAAATGTTTTTCCTACCTTCCAGACCTCCATTGGTTTCAGTTCATTCTTCTATCAAAATCAACTTGTTGATACTTGAAACATTCTTGGGATAGGTAATCCATCATCACCAACAAGTTGCTATTCTCAAATTCAGCTCAACATTATTCTCAGTCCACAGCTAAACAAACACACATTCATTTACTGTGGACATTCACACACAAGATACTAACGCACATTTCTACTAGCTTCTACTAGCTTCTTCTAGCTTCTAGGCTAACTAGCCAGTTAGCTAGTGGTTCTTAACTCTTTATGTTAAGCCCTGCACACTTCCAGGTTAAGCCCCGTCCATCCGAGATAATTTAGTTGGTTTGAATGGATACAGATACTGATACTGGTACTTGCTCATCCCTATTAGCTATGCTAGTTTGTTAACTATGCTAGTTTGCTAGCTAGGTAGCACATTAGCCAAAACAGCCATCGTGAATGTGTCTGATTGCTGATGCAGTTATTAGCTTTTAACCTAGATGTTGTTGATTGACGTAGGCCAAATAACAACAACAACAATAATAATATTAATAATAATAATAATAATAATAATAATAATAATAATAATAATAATAATTTATTTATTTCTATTTATTTTCTAGACACTCAAAGACCAAATCATATAAACACCCTGACTTATACTATTTCTTTCTTTCCAGTTTGCTGAATAGGTTATGAGTAAATTCTGTTATTATTGGGTGAAAACGCAGAAGCAAAAGTGGAAATTGATTTTAAATATCAGTGCATTACTGCAAAACTGTAACATAACTTTGACAAAAACATCAAAAACCAAACATTATATTCATTATGATGGAATATATTTCTCAAGCATTTTTTTTTCTTTTACCATATGAACATGAACAGAAACCAGCGGCTGCCTGAAAGGAAAATTCAAAACCACTATCGTATGTTTTACTAATGCATTATCATAATGTGAATTACATGCTGTTTGTAGTAAATTAGCAAAAAATATTTGCTTTGGTTCTCAATAAGTGCTGGTGTAAATGTTGCTCAACACTGGAACCAGATAAACCAAATAAACCTGTTTCCTCTGATTGCTTTTCTCTAGGTGCTTATTTCAACTTACTTTCCTCTAGTTTCTTTCCTCTGTTTGCTTTACTCTAGTTGCTTATCTCTAGTTGCTTTCCTCTAGTTGCTTATCTCTGGTTGCTTTCGCCAGAAACCCATAATCTGAAGCTCCATTCACAGTAGCAGGCTTCTAGCCAAAATCCAATAAGAAAAGAGAAAATAGAGGTGAACAAGGCTATTGAAATGTATCTGTTTGCATATTCTGCCCTGTTACTTCCTGGCAATACTGCAAGTAATATCATCCTGTAGGTATCATGTCTAACAACACTGAACAAGGGAAAAGTGTTTTCTTACTTCCTGAAAGTGTACTTTAGCTCTTTAAGACAGGAGAAGATTTTCATTTTAGCGAAAAGTGGCTTCCATCTTGGCAGGAATGTTCTGTTGCAACCAGTTATTAACATTATATTGCAGTCTGTCTCAAAATATGGAGAAAGTGTGGTCTGAGGAAACCAGAGTCAAGCTTTTATGGCATTAATATGTGTATTTTCTGGAACTGGAGAAGAAACTAAAATTCCCTTGGCACATCGTCAAAATAACTCTAAGAGCAAACATCCTCTGGGTCTTGGAGTTTTTTGTGAACTATTCCTGTCATTGTTTGTTTGAATGTTTGTTTTTGCAAGTTTCTGTGTTTTATGATACGATATACAATATTAAAACTAGATGGCACAAAATCTTCTTAATCTGAACAGAAAACAGAAGTTGTGATGTTTAGACCCCTGAGCTCCATGCCACCCTTCATGGTGATCTCGGCCCTTTGAGTCCCCACAGTAAACCCTCTGTTAAAAACCTAAGAGTGATTTTCAACAACATAACAATCAAGTAAATGAGAGAGCTGGCTTCTTTTAGCTTAGGGTCCTTGCAAAGGTCAAACTTTTTCTCTCCTTCACTGACTGTGAGAAGGTGATTCACGCCTTTATTTCATCTCATCTTGACTACTATAACAGTCTGTACTCAGGTATCAGCCAGTCTCTGTTCTCTCGCCTGCAACTGGTCCAAAATGCTGCCGCTCGGCTCCTAACAGGCACAGCAAGCGGGACCACATTTGGCCTATATTGGCTTTTTTTTTTTTTTTTTTTTTTTTGCATTGGCTACCAGTTAATTTTAGAATTGATTTTAAGATTTTGTTTGTTTTTAAGTCCTTAAATGGGTTAGCACCTCCTTACCCCTCTGATCTTTTAACTTTGCACACTCCCACAAGATCACCGAGGTCTGCTGACCAGATGCTCCTAGGCTGGATTTACACCACAAGTCTTGATGATCTTTTGCCTATATATGATTTTTTGTTCAGTTTATTTACATTTTCTTGAAACCTGTATTTACATGCTTTGACCTTTGACCTGTAGCAGCAGGATGCAGCTACGCACATTTCTGAAACGCATGTAAAGAAAATGCTTCAATAAGATGAGAGAAGTATTTAAAATCTGATCAGCAGTTAAAACTTTCATATGCAGAGAGAAACATCTGATATGTTGTGTGAGCATTTCTCTCTCCATCAGGACACGTATGTTCATCGGTTAATCACGGAGGAGAAGCAGGTGGAGTTGGAGTTTTGCTGCTGTAACAGGAGCCTGTTATCACACACTAACACATCTATTTAACATAAACACACATCAGCATGTCTGATATATATAGCATGTCCTCCATTTCTGTTTACAGAGAGCGTCATCATATTGATGCTGACATCATCATATGCAGATAAAGCAGGAGTCAGAATGGGAAGGAAATTCTGATCTGTGGATTTAGACAGCAGCAGCATTGGTGGATATCTGATACGTATTTGATTTATTTCCACATATGCAAGTGGCCCAAAACAGATCTGAGAATATCTGATTCCATGTGGCTTTTTACCATTTACATCTTCAGGAAGCGTGTCTGATACGTGTCACATGTGAGCAAAAGATCAGAATCAGGTCACATGTATGTGGTAGTGTAAATTCAGCATTATTTGCCCCGAGGTCCAGACTAAAGCACAGGGGAGATTGGGCCTTTGCAGTAGCTGCTCCTAAATTGTGGAACAGCCCGCCCCTCCTCATCAGGACCTCACCAACACTGGACACTTTTAAAACTGAAAACCCATTTTTATTCTTTGTCTTTTAGACCAGACTGAGTTTTGATATCTGGCTTTACTTGTGCTGTTTTTACTTGTCTTGCTTTACTTGTGTTGTTTCATTTACCTATTTTTTGCTTTTATTGTCACCTATTGTTCCTTTTTTCTTTTTTTTTAAGTTGTGCAGCACTTTGGTCAACTTCTGTTCTTTTTAAATGTGCTTATATAAATAATATTGACTTGACTTGACTTAATGGTGGTGATCTTTCCTCTTTAACAGCCAATGATTACTGGTTGTAATGTAGTCGTCTAAAGAGTGGAGGTGGTGGGCCACACACACACACACACACACACACACACACACACACACACACACACACTCACACAATTGCAATCTGTCTGTTCCACCATTCAAATATGTATATGTACATAATGATGTGTGCCAGTTGTGAGTCACACCAGCAGGATATGTACAGACATTAAAAAGAAAAGGAAAAAGCAGGCAGGAAAGGAGAGGTGAATCTCAGCTGCAGGACTTTTGCAGGTCAATCCCTCTTCAACACATCACCAGAGTACGTAGGAGGAAGATCATCCACAACATCACGGGGGCCGCCAAAAAAAAAAGCCTTAAGATGGCTCTGGATCAGGAGAGGAGGACCGTGGTGNCGGGGGCCGCCAAAAAAAAAAGCCTTAAGATGGCTCTGGATCAGGAGAGGAGGACCGTGGTGAGCAGCTTAATGCCACTTCAACAGAGCCACAGTCAGATCAGCCAGAGCGGGATGGGAGGGATGAGTAGGATAAAGGGATGGATGATGAGGTGGGTGGGTGGAGGAAACAATCAGCAGAGGGTCAGTTAAGCAGGTATTTTCAGGATGGTGATTGGAGATATGGTTTCTGCTCCAGAACTTAGCATAAAGGACCATACTGTCCATTTTGCATGTTTGCGCCTAATATATTTAGGTTTCATACACATAACGTCACTGACAATCATTTCCCAAAGCATACTACTGGAACAATGAATTAAAAATGTTTTTCCTACCTTCCAGACCTCCATTGGTTTCAGAACAGGTACAATATTGATACTTGAAACATTCTTGGGATAGGTAATCCATCATCACCAACAAGACGTGTATTCAGGTTTTTTTAGAAGTTATGTAATTTTAGTGTTTAAGCTCAATAAAAAGCGTGGAGTGAATGTATGCCTCCACCGGGGAATATAGTCCCAAAAGAAGACCTGCGTTTATGGAAAAATTTAAAGGACCGTGACTTCATAAGGCTGTGTAACTATTAGCAGGAGAAACATGGATTTTTAAGGTGGGTGTATCACTTGAATATTTGATTTTGAAAGATTAAGAGATTTTGCAAAATATCAGGAAAGCTGAGGTACGGTTTTATCCTTTGGGAAATGATTGTCAGTAACGTAACATGTATGAAAATTGAATATATTAGGCTCAAACATGCAAAATGGATGGTATGGTCCTTTAATCTCTTAACTTCATTTCTTTTTCAAAATGCAATGAAAAAAAAAACAATGTTATGCAACATGGTGTTTCTGCTTCAGGTGGAGAAACTAATTAGTTGTGTTTCCACCTTTAGCTGTTAGCCAGTTAGCTTGTAGCTGAACCATTTCAAACAACAGAGGAAGCTCCTTTTTAGGAAATAATTCAGGTGCTGATCTACTTTCAGACATGTTTGAATTGTTTTTCTTCTTGTGCATGATGTGAAAAGTCATCTACACGTCAAAGTGATATGATAAATTTTTACTGCATAAAAAAATTATACCAGTATCATGAACAACATGATATGGCAGAGTCCTAGTTGACAACAAGAAAAAAGATCTGAAAAAATAATGTCAGTCTTTTTGTTTAGGAGTTGGTCATAATATTGCTAACTGAAAAGAGGAAATTATAAAAGACCATCTGATTAAAAAATACCACTTAAATAATTTTGGCACAAATGATAACCAGATGACTGTATAAATTTTCATCTTTATCAATCCAAAATTTAATCTATTTAAATGTTGGTAGGAAAAGGCATCCATAGATTTCAGTTCTAAGCTGTATAATCACCTTCATTGCCAGATAATTCTGGATTTCATTGTCACAGTAAATATGCCCATTCAAGCAAAAAGGTCAGTGTGCTTAATGTGTGACCATCTTATCGAAGGTAATTAATGCTAAAACTCTCCTTGGTGGATTTAATTTCCATATAACCCAGATACAGACACCTGTTATGCTGCAGGTCTTTGAAGGAGGAGCTGTTGTCTGCAGCAGAGATCAGCTCATTAGTGAACAGGATCACTTTTTCACTAAAGCTTCTGATGTTTGCTGAATAGAAACTCATCTGCAGCCCTCAGCACAAACATGCGCCTCAGCTAAATCTGTGTAAAATGATGTTCCACCACTTTCTCCTGCAGGTAACGATCACACAGCTGATTCTGCGGCGTGGAAGTGAAGTGTTACTCGCACAGTCTCAAGCTGATTAGTTTACAAAACAAATTCAATTTAGTGAACATATGCTGGGCTCATAAATAAGATTAAGGAAGTACATTGTAAACCTACGACAGGTGTATTAGGGCCATATAAGACAAAAAAAAAAAAAAAACACGGGGGCATTCGAGTTTTTAAACTTGCAAATTTGCGAGTTTTAAAACTTGAAAAGTTCCAGTTTTAAAAGTCTGTATGCTTATGATAATTAGATGATTTTGCACTAAAAGCACAAATATTTCTTTATTGCTAAATCTGATGGAAAAGTGTAATAAGGTCATGTACTCACAAAAAAACTCGCAAATTTGCCCGTTTAAAAACAAACAAACTTGTGAACTGGCAGATTTGTGAGTTTTTAAACTCGCAAATTTGTGAGTTTTTTTGTGAGTACATGACTATTAAATTATACTTTTCCATTGGATTTAGCAATAAAGAAATACTTGTGCTTTTAGTGCAAAATCATCTAATTATCATAAGCATACAGACTTTTAAAACTGGCAGGTTTTCAAATTTAAAAACTCAAAACAATGCCCTCCTTGTTTTTTTTTTGTTTTTTTTGTTTGTTTGTCTTATACAGCCTTAATATGCTGTTGTATAAATCACAGCTTTCCTTTAAAAATAAGGAGAAAATCAACTTCTAAAATTAACATACGTATAAAGCATATACTTTATGACTTTACAGTCAGCGATCAATAACTCATCTTAAAAATAGCTCAGGGCATTTACATGCACACACTGATTTTTACTCTGATAAAGTTAATAATGCTAGTAAGATGTACACATGGATGGAGTTCCTAGGATTCTGTGTTTTGCTGAATATAATGATGCATTGTGTATTTGGAGAATGAGGAGAGTCAGCAGGTATGAATGTATAAATGTAAGCGGGAGGCATCGTACTCTGATTATTATATTTACATGCCCAAATAAATCAATTTACAATCATATAATCCTGCTTCTTGGAGTAAGCTTACTCCAATTTACAATGCAAAACAATATTATTTATATATTAAATTTTTCTATTTAAATTATAAATAATTATAAATATTTAAAATTCATACAAATATTAATTTTATTATTGTTTACTGCACAGCAATAAATAAATAAGTCAAATAACATGAAGCACAAAGCATAACAACATAACAGCTTTTGTTTGGCTACTAGGGGGCTGTTTCACAAAAGCAGGATTCAGAAATCCAGGATAACAGAGAAAAGCCAGGCTTGACCTAGTCTGGTCAGGTTATCCGTTTCACGACAGCCAAACCAGGCTGAGGAGGTGTAGCTAGGTGAAGCCAGGTGTAAGTAATTCAGATAAATGCTCGTTCACGGCTTTCTTCAACAGACCACGAGGTCGATCACAGATTTACTGATGCTGATNGATAAATGCTCGTTCACGGCTTTCTTCAACAGACCACGAGGTCGATCACAGATTTACTGATGCTGATGGAGAATATGCGTGCTTTACACCAGCAGCAAAAGCTGCTGATGAAACAAAGCTTATAATATGTAAAAAGGAAACATGGCCGCTGGAATGAAACAGCCAGAAAAAGCGTGACAGACAAGACCTAAAAATGTACATTTACTAACCACTGCTCTTAACTGAACCCGTCATAATTATTGGAGTTACTTGTCATTTGCACAAATGAACAGTTTCCAATTTGCATTAAAAGTTAACATGTTACTCAGAAAATTTACCATAAAGATTAATTACAATCACTAATCCACAACGCTAGAATATATTACCATCATGTACAGTATATGATGCACAGATATCTAATTCACAATGCTGGAATATATTACAATCATCCATCCATCCATTTTCTAAACCCGTTTGTCCTGTTGAGGGTCATGGGGGGGCTGGAGCCTATCCCAGCGGTCAAAGGGCGAGAGGCGGGGTACACACACCTGGACAGATCACCAGTCTATCACAGATATTACAATCATGTACAGTATATTATGCATACATCTCTCTCTCTCTCTCTCTCACTAGTATTTAGTCAGGACCCCGGGCAACGTAATCAGGAGGTGTGGTGACAGTGAGTGGTAAAATGCCGGCTGCAGTACTGCAGTAACAGTATTTAACTGAATGGCAATATGTAGTATTGTAACGCAGGCTAATAAAAATAAAGTAGAAATAAAAATAAATACATAAGAACATGGAATAACTATAAAAAACACATTGGTTTCTGATCGGAGTGACTGCTGACTTAACAGATAAGGCACCAGGATTAATCAGGCCTGGCTGTTAGCCTGGTGTGGAGCAGGCTAGCTGCACAGAATAAATCTCTATGGTAACTGATGTGCCGCTGCTTTCATGAAACTGAGTCACAGCTAAATTCAGCCAGGATCACGGGAAAATCCCAGCTTAATCCACTATAGTGAAACAGCCCTCTGGAGTAACACACAGGAAGTTTTTTAGTTTTCACGCTGTGTGTTTATGCTGTGTGTGTGTGTGTGTGTGTGTGTGTGTGTGTGTGTGTGTGTGTGTGTGTGAGATAACAGTAAGAGGCCAGCAGAAGGTGTCAGGTAGCATGTAGCTGTTGGGGTGTTTGACATTCAAACTGCCTAAACCATTTGAAACCTTTTGGCCAGTGAAGTGATTCACACACCTGGTGAACCAATTAACATGTCGAACATGCATGAAAACATTTCCAGTTACACTAACATGTAATCTGGCAGCACGTTCAACCCCACCCCCACCCCACCCTCCACCTCCTCTTCGATTTCCTCCTCTGTGAGGAAACGGAAAGCTTTGTGTGGGTGATTAATTAAGCTAAACAAAATACTGGCATCAAATCATTATCACAGGCCTCATGACACACACACACACACTCGCACACACACACACACGCACACACACAGCACCAGCGTTAGAGACTAGACAGTGAAGGAAACTCACTGTGGCTCCGTATATTCCAGGCTGATGAAGCTGAGTGTATCTTCCATTAGAGACAGCGAGTGTGTTCCATCATGATGGAAACACAAACAGCTCTGATTCTTTTCTTTTTTTTTTACTGGCTCTGTTTGTGCTGAGACTCAGACAGAAGGTCTTGGTCTGATTTACCTGCTGGGTCAGTAATGGAGCGTGTTGACGGTCTGAAGATGCATCAAATGCATTTCAGCTGTTTGTTACAAACCAAACAGGAAGTCACAGACAGACGTTACATGATGCCACATATCCTTTATGCATCTGCTTAGTGAACATATTCTCTGTACTGCACTATACTTCATCTCTCATTTCATTTCATTTCATTTCATTAGACTTGTGAGCATATAAATGGTATGGAGTACAAACAATACATATAACAATACATATAAAGGGTGAAATAAAAGAAAACCTAAATCACTTAAACTAAATTAAGACATTTTTCAGAAAGGCACCAAGTTTACAGATTATTTTTGGATTCTCTACTGCAATAAGAAAACCAACTTAAACATAGATGGACACTTAACACAAGCTAGAGAAAAGTATTTACTGAAGTATTATGTTATTTCCATATTTGTACATTCAAACAGTTCATGATATTCATCCCCAACACGGTTATTGTTGCATAACTTACATATTCTGCTTTTCCTTTATAACTAAGCAATATCACAGAGAGGAGTGCTGTTGTACTGAATATCAGCACAGCTGTGATTCGGTCGTAGATCATTGCCTCAGGACCAGACAGGTCCCGACCCCTCGGGAATTGCCTCAATTCCTGACCACTTGGGAATCGGATTCCGAGGCAGTTTACAGGCAATTTATAAATCAGGCCGAGCTTCAGGCTGAATTTCACAATGCGGGCATGGCCCAGGCCGGGCTCAGGCTTTTTTTTTCTCTTCTCTCCACTCACATCATAACACGCCTCCTGATGCTGCCTCACATCACAACACGCCTCCTGATGCTGCCTCACATCACAACACGCCTCCTGATGCTGCCTCACATCATAACACGCCTCCTGATCCTGCCTCACATGTTGGTACTCAAACTGCAGCATCGCTGTTTTCTGAACGCTGCAGCAGCAGCTGACAGACGCTACTTTTACTTCGAAAAGAGACAAACTTCCAGTTCTGACGAAGAAAAAAAAAAGACTGCAGACCTCGGGTTGGGCCGAGGATTTCATTAAGTCTAGTCTTCGGACAGAACTGTGTAGGTCCAGGCTGGGTACGGTCAGGACTGTGATGTCTGGCTGTGATGAGGTCACAGTTTGATCAGACAGAATGCTGCTCCATCATTTCTGTTCTCTATGGATGGCCTCCAGTTACTGTAATTAACAGTTATTAGAACATCTGTAAGGCAGAGTGATATGTAGTTAAAAGTCCCAGTGCTGTTATACTCTATATCAGCACTCCTGGAATGCCTCNGAGTGATATGTAGTTAAAAGTCCCAGTGCTGTTATACTCTATATCAGCACTCCTGGAATGCCTCTTGTCCAATTAAAATACTTGGTCAGAACTAAGTGTTGTGTAACCCTATATATGTTCCAGTAACTTTTGGAATTCTAGAACTGGTGAGTCTAAAGTCACAAATCGCTCGTTTCTGCCTCCTATTTTGTTACAATAAATACTTTTCAAACTTAAACTCTTTTTAAAATTCAACATAAAGGTCACAAGATGGCATGCAGAGACAGGTCTTCTGATAATTATCCTGTTTAATCAGTACTTACTGTGGCTGTATTTATTTTTCTGGTGACTCTGGAGGGCTGCACTGCTTTTATATTTTAGCGTGAACAGAAACAGCAGGGAGCTACAGACAGATGGTTTCCAGTCTGCTGAACAGAACTTGATAATGAATTCATAATGCATGGCGAGGTGTGGATATGGTTCCACTGACCTATCATGTACTGTGGGTACAACTTCACAGCTCTCATTTCGTATTAATAGAGAAGGGCATTGATACGTACACTATAGAAGTCCTTGCAGAGGGCCTTTTTCAGGCTAATTAAGAGGCAGCAGTGATGGCGTCTGTGGAAGTCTCTGTGGCTTCAGGCACTGATTAGCCTGAACTCCAGCAGCTAACAAAGCCTTCTCCCCGCATTTCTCTCCTGACACGCTGAAATGCTGGAGAATTCTGACGCGCCGAGCTGTTTGCGCTGCTCGTCATCGTGCTCTCATCGCCACAACAAGCTGTGAATGACCCACAAATAAAACACCACATGGCAAGCTGAGTTATCGTCCTCCGTGTGGTCTGCAAGCAAACAGCAGCTACAGCTCAGAAAAACACTTCAACATCAGGCGTCAGATCAGACCGTTTTAATAATTCTACATGCTCAAACTGTATTTACAGAGCATCCTTTGTAGAAAAATGAAGGTGTGTGTTTCTGTATGTGGTCCCTATAAATGTGTTGATGTACTGCAGCTATTTGACTTCATGGTGATTAATCTGCTGCCCTTTAAAGCTGGATGACTCTACCTCCTTTCTACTCCTGTTTCCTCATGCTGATGTGAAAGTCTGAATGAAAGCAGGTTATCTGAGCTGCTGTGAGTGAGACAGGCCTGTCTGTCTGTCTGTCTGTCTGCCTTAAAGAGACAGTACCTAAAACATGTAATTTTCTCTCAGTGTGCACAGCAGTGCTGCAGCAAGGATGAGAAGTGGATCAACAAAGGTTTTCAAAAAAAGCTTTTTCTTTCTTCCTTCCTTTCTTTCTGTCTTTCTTTCTTTGTAGAAGTTAAATGCTGCGTCTATTTGCTGAAATTACATTTCATACAATAAACTCTTTTAATATAACAACAGAGTGTAAAAATCCATTTTTTCCATCATTGTTGATGTCTGCTACATGTACATACACACACGTGTACACCACATAATAATCTACCATATAAGAAGTGATCTGACAGAATCTTTTCATTTCATATGGCCGTGCAGAGAGATAACTGTGGCAGTGTACTTACTGATATTTACATTGCGTATACTTATTCATGCATTTACCCTTAATTAAATTAAGTTCAACGAAGAGAGGAGCGAGGCAGTGCTGCATCATCTACTGCATCTCTACGCTAATAGAAAGAGAACTTGGAGACCAATTAAAGATCTTTACGGATAGAAAGCAGATACACACAAGCGCCATATCCATATGAACACACACACACACACACACACACACACACACACACACACAGAGAGAGAGTTCTGAAGATATCTGGGCTGAGGAAGACTATAAGTAGAAGTTAATTAGAGTCTGGGATCAAACCTGAGTCCTCATTTATTATATAATATGAAGAGCAGTTGTATGTGTGTGTGTGTGTGGNGGGTGCGCACAAGCCTATCTGCGTGAATGTAGAAAAGGCGTGACCTTGGGTACATTCCAAGTTTCTCCTCACTCCTCATTACCTGAATGACCTGCAAATCAATGCAAAAGCCCGCCATCTTTAGGGAGCTCCAGGTCCTTAATTCTGCTGTAAAGATGCGAAGCGAGGAGGCGTCACGCAGGCGTCGCCTCGGTGTCACGTAGACATCACGGATGTGTTATGTAGGCTTCATGTAGGTGTCATCATGTAGGTGCCCTCCAGGCGTCATTTTGGATCCTGCGTTTTTTTTAAGGGGTGTATGGGTGAATGTTGAAACTGTAAAACCAAACTCCATTCAAATATTTGGCTTTTTTACAGCTTTTCTTGATCAGCTACAAATCCACACAAAGCACAAACATTTCTCAAGTATTTTCTAAACCAATAGGAGCCCCTCCTCCCTGTGGCGTACATATCCATCAAGTGATTAGCACTTCAGCAAACTTTCACTTTCATCATTGGTTTCCTGTTGCTTCTGTAATCTTCCGCTGAAACAGATTACAGTACCAACCGAATGAAAAATATTGAGACTTTCTCCCAAAGTGAAGCTGCATGGTGGATTGCATGTCTGCCGAACGTCAGAGATTTAGATGAGGTTTAAGGGTCTTAACAGCTCATAAGTGATTATATTAGTGAAACTGTGTGAGTTTGGTGCAGCGTTCTGTCCATCAGCCTGCTCTGAGGGTAGGAGGCTGCTTTAGGCTGAGAAACAGGAAGCAGGAAGTCATGAACAATTTGTTATGAAACTGGTCTGAAATGGGTTTTGTGTATATTTTTCTGAATGAGTTAAAAGACCATACCACCCAGTTTGCACGTTTGAGCCTAATATATTCAATTTTCATACATGTTATGTTACTGACAATCATTTCCCAAAGGATAAAACCATATTTCAGCTTTCCTGATATTACATAACTTACATAAATTACATAACTTCTAAAAAAAAAAAAAAAGCCTGAATACACGTCTTGTTGGTGATGATGGATTACCTATCCCAAGAACATTTCAAGTATCAAGAAGTTGATTTTAATAGCAGAATGAACTGAAACCAATGGAGGTCTGGAAGGTAGGAAAAACATTTTTAATTCACCGTTCCAGTAGTATGCTTTGGGAAATGATTGTCAGTAATGTTACATGTATGAAAATTGAATATATTAGGCTCAAACATGCAAAATGGGTGGTATGGTCCTTTAAAGGTGTTTTTCGGGGATTTTGCATGTTCAAGCCCAATAAATATTACCCACATATATGGTATATTACCATTTCCAAAAACATAAACCATAAAGGCAGTCTCTGAGTTCCGTTCCTAAGTCTGTCTTTAAGTCAGCTTTGTACGTAAGTCGCATCAGTTACGTAAGGTGCGTATCTAGCGTATATATTTTACCTTTCTGTGCAAAACACTAAAGAAACATTTCCAGATAACTACAACATTTTAAACATAATAATACCGCTGAACTGCTGACGACACGCAATGTTTTGATGTGCATCATAAAGTAGTGTGCCATTCATTATTACGAATCATTGTATGTAACTCNCGCAATGTTTTGATGTGCATCATAAAGTAGTGTGCCATTCATTATTACGAATCATTGTATGTAACTCAAATTTAATAGGCTTTATGGCGGTGGGTTCGTAAATTGGACGGATTGTTCCTAAATTGGATGTTCATAAGTCGGGGACAGCCTTTATTTTATTTTTCATGTTATTTTTCCAAATGCCTTAATCTTTCAAAAGCAAATGTTCAGGTGATAAACACACATTAAAATTCAATGTTTCACCTGCTGACACGTGTACGGTCATTTTTCATTTCTCTGTAAAAGCCGTCTTCTCCTGGGACTATATTCTGTGGCAGAATACCTTTTCTTCCATGCTCTGTGCTGCACCAGTAAAAGTAAGTAACTTTGACAAAAAATAAGCACAACGTCTCGTTCACTGTGATGATTATTTATCTCAGCACGTTTCAAGTCTCTACACATTTATTTTTATGTTGTAGTGGAATAAACTAAAACCAATGACAGTTCGGAAGGTAGAAAAAACAAGTCTAATATTTACCGCTCCAGTAGTATGTTTTGGAAAATGGTTTGCAGTAATGTAACATGCATACGGGTTGTATTTATTGCTCAAATACACAAAATTAACGGTATGCTCCTTTAATCTGATCTCCATGAACCAAAATGTAATTCTGTTTATAATTCTCAACCCAAGACAAACCTGATCCTCAGACTTTAACAAAATATCTTTATGATCCTTATTACAGGAGTTTGGAGTCTAAAGTGATACCACACACACACACACACACACACACACACACATGCTGAGAGCAGTGAGGAGTTGTTTGATCTGCAGGAAGCTGACACACGGCATCCTAATCTCCCCTTGATGCCTCTTCATAGAGCAGCTTGTTCGACACCAAAAGCAAACCCACTAAAGGGCCCACAGGAAGCAGCGTACATATTTTATTAATATGTCTGTTGATATTTCTGACGCAGCAAATTCGTCAGCACCTGAGCAAACTCCAGAGCAGACGGAGCTCAAGTCAGCTCGTGTTTACACCTACTTCACAGCCGCTCGACAGCGCTGACATGACAGGAACAAGAGGACGGGAAGAGCATGGAGCGGAGAGATCGCCGAGGACGAATTCAGCGGAGGGAAAACCTCAGACAAAAGCAGCTCTGAAAAACAAGGCTCACCTGGTGGCAGGTGATACAGGTGCAGGCTGGAGTTCACAGCAACAGAGATGAGACTGTCAGATACAGGAAATGACTTTTGGCAGGATCAAGATCAAAATAGCAATAACAACACGCAAAATCATATCTGCTTTTGTAGTTTAAACATCCTGAAGAACTCAAAGTTTGATCTTCAAATCACTAAATATAATATCTATAGCAGTAATATGCTGAATTAACACGATGCTTAAATGTGTTTGAAGAGATAAAAAAGCTTTAAATTAATAAGTATTACAGACACAACCGAACATCTTCCTAATTAAAATGAAATAATTTCACTCTTTGCTCTTTAGCACATTTTTTTCTAAATTTATCTTAAATTGCCGATGGTGCATAACTGCCAGTCCTCCTCATCAGGTTTGACATTTACAGCAATTATTTTTTCTTCCCACTAATTTCTCCATGCAAAACATTTGTACAGAGTCTATTAAGTACATAAATAAATTTTTTTTTAATTATTAAGAATATAAATAAGTAGAAAAGGACATTTGTCCATTAATTTCATGTCAGTGGTGTTACTGATATTAAAACTTTTGTTTTGACATTATGAAACATGAAGTATTTCAAAGGTCAAAGTTCAGAGCAAGAAGAGGTTGTTCAATGCACACATGCATTTGAACATGCGCCCTTTCCTCACATCTTAGTTCTACTGAAGACAAGGAAAAGACGTGAGGACAGAGGAGCTGAGGAGCGATGATTTAAAGGACCATACCAGCCGTTTTACATGTTTGAGCCTAATATATTCGATTTTCATACATGTAACGTTACTGACAATCATTTCCTAAAGGATAAAACTGTATTTCAGCTTCCCTGATATTTTGCAAAATCTCTTAATCTTTCAAAATCAAATATTCAAGTGATACACCCACCTTAAAAATCCATGTTTCTCCTGCTAATAGTTACACAGCCTTATGAAGTCACAGTCATTTAAATACATACATTCACTCCACACTTTTTATCATGCTTAAACACTAAAATTATATAACTTCAAAAAAAAACAAAACAAAAAAAACAAAACCTGAATATACGTCTTGCTGGTGATGATGGATTACCTATCCCAAGAACGTTTCAAGTATCAACAAGTTGATTTTAATAGCAGAATGAACTGAAACCAATGGAGGTCTGGAAGGTAGGAAAAACATTTTTAATTCACTGTTCCAGTAGTATGCTTTGGAAATGATTGTCAGTAATGTTACTTGTATGAAAATTGAATATATTAGGCTCAAACATGCAAAGTGGGTGGTATGGTCCTTTAAGGTCTAGTACAGAAGAATTCTTCGTGTCATTCTCAGTATCAGGTGATGTTTTAATGAAAGTCATTATTTTAAGGTTCGGTGTTTGTTAGAACTGTCTTACACCAACAACACTTCATCTATGCTCAGATAACTTCCTGCAACACACCAAACAAGCAGAATCCTGTCAACACTGGAGGTCCTGATGGTTATTATTACAAAACTTATTATAATGATTCATTTTGATATCCATCAATTTATGTAAGTAGGCATAATAATGAGCTGTTAATTTAAATGTAATAATACTGAATATTGATATTATATATTGTTTGTTGCAGTGTCCAGAGCACAAAGGATGGATGAGGTTGACGTGGTTGTGGTGGATGTTCAGCTTTTTTCAGCGGTGGAGGATGAAGGCTTCAGGACCTTCGTTACCGTTTTGGACCTGACCTACGCCTTACCTGGCAGGAAGGCTGTGAAGTCAATGGTGGAGGCTAAACACAAAGAGAAGGCTACGGCTGAGGAGCAGGCCTCTGCTGTTACATCAATAAACACGGACGCATACCTGGCTGTAACGTCTCATTACCTGACCAGTGAGGTTGGCCACTGTACTTTTGGGGGTGAAACAGTTCCCAAAGACACCCTGCAGCTCACCTTGCTGAGGCCAGTGAGTGAATAAAGGCAGAGTGTGGAGTAATAAAGACCAAAGTGAGGGCAGCGGACATGCTGAAAAAAAAAATCCTCCGTGCACTGACACGAGTCAAGTTACAACACCAACGCTGTTTCTGCCTGCAGAGCAAAGTAAAATACAATTAAAGGTAAAAAGGTGTGTGTATGTGTGTGTGTAAAGGCATGGGATATCCCTTTTCTGTTCAACTGAAAAACTGTGCTAAAAAAAAAATGATGGTTTTTAAGTAATAGAAGAAGGTTCACAGGTTAAAGTTAAAGCCACTGTGAGAGAACAAGATAATTAGCAGTGCCTGCTGGGTGTGTGTGTGTGTGTGTGTGTGTGTGTGTGTGTGTGCGTGTGTGCGTGTGTGTGTGTGTATGTGTTTAAGCATATTACTAAGCAGAGTATTTCCCAGGTGGCATGGTGAACAGGCTCAGGTTTAATTTCCCTGTCAGGGAGCTGTCGCCTCACAGCCAGAAGGACTTCAGTTTGAACCTGACTGGGCTGGCTGGATTCTTTCTGAGTGGTCTTTGAACCTTTTTCACGTGTGTGATTCCTCCCACGGTTTACACTCATCACTTTCTCTGTGTCTTTGGGTGTTTTTGGGTGTTTGGTCCGGTTCCATCGGATGTGGGCTCGTTTCCACTGTTGGCACATTTTGTTTGTGCAAGTCTGAACACAGCAGTCACACAAAACTAACTCTGGAGCAGTTCATTTGTAGTCTGAACATGAGCTACTACTTCTGGATCAACTACAGGCTAATCTATTGATCTACTGATTGATCTAGAACCAGAATCTTAAGGTGTGCATGGTGCTGATATCTATCTATACTCAGTGCTTGAAGTGGGCTGGTACACACCGGTACACAGTACCAGGACCTCTGTGAGTTTCATTTCAGAGTACCGGGACGTTTTCGGGTACTGGAACCTCTCATACATTTTCCGTACTCTACTGCAGAACAACACAGAGGAAAACAATCATAGATATACTGTGGATATAGAAACAATAGCAAAGGTTGCAGCCAGAAGAATTAAATCGGGGCACCGCATATTTATATACGGGTAAACACCGACCTGATGACCAGCCACACGGATAAGAGGAGTACTGGCAGCTTTTTTTGTCCACTTCAAGCACTGTTGATAAATCTTTGTCTGTGGCACCAACATCTGTAGAACCTGGCTCTGTATGAAGCTGAAATTCAGCAGATTTATTGCTAAGGACACAAAGACGTGCAGCGTCATGTGTGAAGTTGTTTGGATGAGCGGTTCTCAAATTGAGCTGTGCTGGTANAGACGTGCAGCGTCATGTGTGAAGTTGTTTGGATGAGCGGTTCTCAAATTGAGCTGTGCTGGTAAACAGTAGTCCACGTGGCAGGATACGCTGTGGGCATGGCGGCATACGCTCCGGTCCAGTGGCACACAGTTTCAACCCGACCCCGTACAGCAAACAAAGCTAGCTCACGAGGACGTGCAGAACTAAATTATGGCAGGTNTCAACCCGACCCCGTACAGCAAACAAAGCTAGCTCACGAGGACGTGCAGAACTAAATTATGGCAGGTTGCGGTGGTGTGTGTCCGGCCCGTTCTGAACAGGCACGTTTTCAACGGGCGCTGCACTCGTAGTAAAGTAAGTAAAGTAAAGTAAGTAGTAAACTCCACCTTTGATTAGCTGTGAAACAGTCAAAACACACAGAAAAACCGTAGCGTATGACTTACCGCGTCGCTATATGCAAATATCATGGTGTAACCACATTCCCTCACTCATAAACGCCTGTTAGCGACATATGTTAGCGTTAGCCTTAAAGAAGCGTTACTGTGATATTTCCTTATTTACATGTGGCGGTAGCTATTCATAAAACAAACCCACATGCTAANTACTGTGATATTTCCTTATTTACATGTGGCGGTAGCTATTCATAAAACAAACCCACATGCTAACATGAAAACCTGCTTCATTCTGCTGGTAAATTTCATCTGTATTTGCCTCACGTGTTAGTGATCAATAACTTTGATAAACTCACTCAGATGATCAGTTTTTAAATGGTGAGTTGTGATCCAACCTGACACGCATTCTTGTCATGTGGTTTTCCACACGTTGTCTCTACATCAGATTCAGCTTCTGCTGTCATAGTTTTCTTCTTCATGGATCAAATGATGCTATGACTAGGAAAGGATCCACATTCATCTTTGTTACTCTGATTTACTTTGACCTGACTTGACTTCCTGTTTGGAGTTTCTTTCTCCACCCCAACATTTCTGACCAATGAGCAGAGAGAGTGTTATCACATGACTTTTGCTGATATATTTTGGTCTGATTGGATGTTTTCCTGTGTGAAACTGAACAAAACATTAATTGATTCCAGAGCAAAGTACAAGTGTAAAAACACCCTTAAGATAAACTGCAATCACAATCTCAAGCATTTTTCTTCTTGATATATCTCAATACATTTGATTTATTTCTCTGATGACACCAGAATTCAACTGCCCTCATTATCAGCAGATACTCATGCTAAAAGACTGCAATTTGCAGCAACATTTTGGATTTTTTTTTAAAGAAAAGTTTCCTCATGTGATCAGTTAATTGCTTACAAAGAACCTCCTCTGACTTTATTAGAGAAGTAATATCATCTAGCATAAACTTGTCTGCTGTTATTTTCCTGCAGCCTCTGTGTAAAAGAACGCAAACACATTTAATTAAAAACATTTTCAAATGCAGTAGCTGCAGCAGAGTTAATGATATGAGCCTGTGTGCAATTAGAAGATATCTTGGGATGGTAAAGGAAGTGCAGACAAAAGTCTTTAGAAGATTTGGTGTCTGCATGTCCAAAGTGTATTTCTCATTAAATAGAACACTTTGTCACACTTTGTACTTTATGTTCTAATTTGCTGGCTTTTGTTTGATTCTGATTTAATTTTGGCCAAATCATATTGACTATGATCCATTTCAATGGCCTGTTTGTCAGTGGGAATTTATGTTTTTACGACTCCTAAAAGTAGCTTTCCTTCTCTTTGTATTTCTGATGCTGGAAGTGATGGCATCACCTTGGCATTAGTGTGTCTAATGAGGAGCATCAGCGAACCCGTCTCACTGCTGTCTGAATCAACTAATGCGATTTAAAGTACTTCTGGCAGATTGGCTGAATAATTTACCATCCCTAATGATCCTAGCAGAATTAAACATTAAATTGTATTATGCATGTAAATTACAGCAGTTCAAACGGGAGCTTTTTCATTCTAAGTGACTCTGGCTGTCACATAGGGAAATACAGCACATTAGCTCTCTGGAAACATAGCTTTGTGTTAGAATAAATGGCTTCATGCTTCATTCATTATGGTGGAAATTACCTGTTGGCAGCCTCAAACTGCTAAGATTAGCTGAGTTTCTGTCATGTATGTATGTTTCAGTAATAGCGTGTCATCATCCATGTTTACTGTCCAATGAATTGCAGCTAAAAATGATTATGGTTATAAATTGTTGTGTGTTACATGTATGTATGTATGAGTGGAAAACTTGTGGTTTATACACGATATTTTCAGACTTTGTTTTTCCCCTATTAAGCATTACAGTATAATGCCATGATTTGGAAATCAATGCATATGCAGTTAGGATTTCTGCAAACTAGCTTCATATTTCATATTTATACAGTATGAGCAACATCTTTCTGTTGTTTATCAGTTAACATTAGACCTTGTGATGACTGAACCATTCAGAGGCACAGGGGGAGGGTCTGTGTGTGTGTGTGTGTGTGTGTGAGACAGGGGGTTNGAGGCACAGGGGGAGGGTCTGTGTGTGTGTGTGTGTGTGTGTGTGAGACAGGGGGTTACGCTGCATCTGTTGTACCCTCCAAACTAGGAAGTCATAACTTGGAATTACATCATTCATTACCATGGCACATTTGAGCTAAACAAAGTGGGAGACGACATGTGAAAACTTTTCCTTTGTTTGCTCTTTCAGACCAAAAGAAGCTACGTTTGAACATTAATGAGCTTTTCAAAGCAGCTCCTGCTTTACCTGTCTTACACGTTTAACCTCTTACTGTCTGCATGCTGCTTCATTTAAAGAACATGCCTCTAAGCGTTAATTTGAGGAGCCATGTTGAAGTGATGACAATACTAAACTCAGGGCTGGGAAAGCTTGTCCGACTTTTTGAGTTAAAAATTCCGAGTTGAGAGGACGTTTTCTTTGATTTTTCCCAGTCAGAAGTTAGCAATTCCAAGTTCAAATTTATTTAGTTTTAAGCAAAATTAGTACTACCATCCTGTGTGCAGGCTAGGCTAGGCACCAGGCTATGCTAGGCTATTGACTTAGCTTAGCACTTAGCATGTTCAGTAGCCACAGCATCATTTACTACACTGCGGCTTGCTGGTAATAATTTCAAATATAGTTGTAAAACATTGCATTGGTTGGTGGGATCGATTCAGGTAAGGTAAAGATTATTTATATAGCACCTACCAAGAGCAAAACTCACAAAGTATTCACAATAAAAGAAATTAAAACTAACATAGCCAAAACAGACAACAAAATACAAGCCAAATCATTTAAAAGTCTGTATAAAAACATTTTAAAAAGCTCCTTAAAACAGTTTTTTCCAGTCTTATATCATTGGGGAGGCTGTTCAGAGCAAAAGCACAATCACTCCTCCTCTATAACTTTGACCAAAAGACGGCGAGAAGCCCCTGATCAGAGGATCTAAGAGTCCTTCCAGTGGAGTATGGCATCAAAAGTTCACACGTATAAGCCGGAACCTATTGTGAAAAACTTTATATGTAAATAATAACATTTTGAAATAAATTCTGTATTTCACAGGTAGCCAGTGTAAAGAGGCTAGAACAGGAAGTTCTGCGGCTGGTCCAGCATAACGGTCTTGCAGCAGCATTTTGGAGAAGCTGCAGTTTCCCCAAAAAGAGATTTGCTGCGACGTGAACAGAGAGTTATCAGTCCAACCTTAACTGTCAAGGAGGTTATATGATCACTAGCATGCATTTGTTTGTTTGCTTGTTAGCAGGATATCAAAAAGTTATGGACAGATTTGGATGAATTTTGGAGGTTATCTGGATCATATTCTGGATCCAGAAGAAGTTTTGATTAGCCTATAAAAACAATGTTAAAGGGCCAGTTTCAATGAAATTTATCAAACACTGTGGATCCATACACACATCAATTACATGATTGTATATAGAAAAATACACAGATAATTCTGTCAAACATTAACATTACCTAAGAAAAACTAAGTTAGTACCAACCATCATAAACAGACTTTGACAATGAAAATTTGATTTGCTGGCATAAAATATAGAAATTTGAAGAAGTGTTTGACATAAATATGGATAATTTTTGGGTGATAAATGCTGCCGCTTTCAGCTTTTACATTGGGGGGGGGGGGGGNGGGGGGGGGGGGTAGGTTTTTATTTAATTTGTTGGTCTTGGTGGAGGTAAGCGCTCTCAGAGTGCTTTCTTGTTGGTTGTTCTGTCGTTAGATGCTCTGATATAAGGTGTCTGAACATTTTTACCTCCACCAAGCAGCTGATGTTTCCACCTGTCTGTTGATTCATTGATTCGTTTTTGGTTTGTTTGTTAGCAGGATTAATCAAAAAGTTCTGCAGCAAACGAGGCGTCCTCTGATCTGGAGCCATTATTAGATATCACAGAGCATTTCGTTGCTGCTGCTTCTCTCGTCTAGCATCAGAAGTGTTGGGGATGAAACCACATTAAAACCCTCAGCATCCCACACAGCGCTTCCAATCTAAAAACATGACAAATGAAGCGTATGGCTGATCTGCTTTGTGGGAGATGTAAACCTCGCGACACCTCTGATATGTTAAACACAGTAATCTGGAGGAGATGCCGTGGGAACGTGCAGGGCTGAGCATTCCATGGAACACTCACTGCTGCAATGGATCAAACTATGCTGCTTGGAAAGTTGTACGTTTTCTCAAAACAGATGTATTTGATTAAAAAAAAAAAGATCTTATTTTAAACAGGTTGACTTGAGGATCCTGATGGAGCAACACTTCAGACGAGGTTTATTCATGTAGCCCTGCTATCAGTGTAACTCTCAGGGCTGTAATGTCTGTTAGCGCAACTTGTTTGTTCAGACTAAAATAGCTCATCATCTTTGCAGTGATTATTAGTCCTGATTCTCAGGTGTCTGCACTACATACTGTATTTTCCATCTCTTCCTGCTCCACACACATCTTATTAGTTAAATCAGGTGTGTTTCGCCAGTCAAGCTCTGAGTGGCATCAACTCTGGATGAAGTGAACACACCTGGTTGGTCAGGTGTGTGGAGCAGGGAGAGATGCAGTAATGTGGTATTTGAGGTTCAGGATTAAGAACCGCTGCTATACTGGATGGATTGTTGGAAGTTTGGAACCGGTATTCACGGTACCCACAGTGTGAACATTAGTGGTTTTAGTGATTACATAGCTCTAACAATAGTTTAAAATTTACACGAGTGCAACACTTTAGTTCAAGACAAAACGCTAAAAACACAAGGAACAATCCCAATCAGCCCCAGATAGATACTAGCATAGTATGCTAATATGCTAACATCAGCAGCTTGGCTAATAAATTAATAAAAAAAAATATATATATATCTATATATATATCTATATATAGATATATATATATAAACAGTTAAGCTATAGTGTTTGAAGTATTTTTCTTATCCACTTTTTACGCATGTTTTGTATTATTGATTTTTCTGATTTTCTACTATTTGTGAATATCCAGAATATACTTTCTATTGTATACTAATACACTGATTCTCAGTATACCAAAAAAAAAAAAAAAANAAAAAAAAAAAAATATATATATATATATATATATATATATATACCTGCTATTCTGAATAATTAAAGTACAGCTATTTCATCTAAAAATTAGAGCTTTGAATCAATTTAAAACAATTATTGCAGATTTCTGAAATTAATCGCGATTAATCGCAGAAACTTGTAAACTTGTAATCATTATACATTGAATCACCAAATTAATGTAGATTACTTTCCTGTTTAAAATCCCTGTTTTATCTGCTTTATTAAACAGTTTCATTGGTTTGACACAGAAACAAGACAACAACTGAATTAATTTGATTTATTTTATCTTAAAGGAGTAACTATTCTTTAATGGATTCATTTTACTTATTTCCATGATCTACTTTCTTTTGGGTTAAAACTTTTATTGAGTTCAGGGCATGAAACTAGGTTGACATGTTAAAAAGATGTTTGCATGTTATTCATGCTTCAGCCACAAGGTGGAAACTGGTCAAGGTTGACATGTTCTTGTTGTAAGAAAATAATCTTATTCTGAAAATGACTTTGTTCAAGGGGAAGATCGTCTTATTCTGAAAGGACTGCATCCTGTTTGTGTAGCATTAGTTGGTGTTAGCTTGAATGTATCAATGCAGCAACGCAGTAAAGCTAAAGTGATGCTAGAAGTTCTTTTAGTTGTTTCTGTTTTTGATGAATAAAGAATATAAAGAATTTGAAGGAATAAAGTTAAAACGACACACTGCTGAGCGACTGAGTTTGTCTGGTTTCAACAAGAGCCATCGCTAACTTTTTAAAGCAGAACTTTACATCTAAAAGGCTGATCTTTTTCCTTTTCCATCATTAGTATTAGCATGTAACTTTAGCCACAGGAAGCAGGAGGAAAAACTAAAACATTAGCATAACCTGAAGTGAAAACAAAAAACGGATGCATTAATAGGGTTAATTGTTTTAGTTTCAAGTTTAATTCATTTATACAGCACTTTAAAAACAAACACATTTTTTGCACCAAAGTACTTCATAAACACAGACATGTACATACACATACCAGAATAGAGACATGTTGCATAGATGAATAAGGCCAGATTAAAAAAGAGATGTGTTTAAACACAATTTAAAACCCAGGGAATCAGATAAAAAATAGAAAAGACAGGTTAAACACAATTAAAAGCCAGACCAGCCTGTCTGATCTGGCAGGCTAGTCCAGAGCTGAGGAGCAGCTACAGAAAAAGCTCTGTACCCGGCCTTTTTTTGTTTTGTTTTTTTACAAACGGGGCACAGCCAACACGCCACGGCGGGTGGAGCNCCCGGCCTTTTTTTGTTTTGTTTTTTTACAAACGGGGCACAGCCAACACGCCACGGCGGGTGGAGCTGAGGGGTCAGGTGTTAAACAGTCCACATTAATTGCAAAAATTAACGCGTTAATTTCCAGCCCTACTAAAAATACATTTTTGGCTGTATTACATTCCAGCACCCCATAGAAATGTAAGCGATGAGACAAGAAGCCCGCTCGTCTCTGGTAGCATGTCAGACGTGCCAGGCGTGTCCGTGTGAAGCCGGCAGAGGGATCTGATCCGTGTTGCATTAGTTAGTTGCTGGTTGGCTGTGATGCCTGCAGAAAGGAGGGCGTGATAAGGCGCCTCAGACCTGTGGAAACCCTTTTCGACAGCGCTGGAGCCAAACTGTGAACTGCTCAGGGTGTTTCACTTGTGCTTGGACAGAAAACTTCGTTCCTGTGCCACCTTTTTCTGACCTGACCTGGAACCGTGACATCACGGGCCGGGAGGCAGGATGCATGTCGTGTTTAACTGAAGTGCCATTGTAAAACGACAAGACGCATTTCAGCATGCTGTTGAACAATGGAAACTTACAAGGCTAGTATTAGCACTTGAATTAACAACACAAGCTCCTCCCTGATAGCTCATTTGTTGTTTCCTGGAATTCTGTTCCATGGAGCGCGCCCACGTCTGCAACGCTGACGTCATCGCATCGTTCATTCAGCGTGGAAGTGCAGGCTGGCTCTCACAGGGCCGAGCTGAACGCCGTCATCACACGGTGGAAACGAGGTGAGGGAGGATGGGGAGTTGAACGATCCAAATTAGGGACAAAAAAAGGTGAAAAAATTTAAATGCCCCAACATTTCATGTTGGATTTAACTTGGAATCTGAGGCGTCAAAAGTGTGAGAATGAAGGGTGAAGAGAGTGAAAGATAACTTTCAGCAGTGTTAGAGGACAGTATTTTTAGTCAAATATGGAGCACATCAGAAAGTTCGTCTGTGGAGGAAATGGCCTCAGAAACTATTTGAGGCACTCTCGATTAATGATCCACGACGAGTTCAGCACTTTAAAAGCAATTATAAGGTTGGAAGCTGGATGAAAAATAGTAACTAATTTACATGAAGTCTGAAACGAGGATTAATAATTAGTTCCTGCAGCAAAATTAAAACAACTGACTCTCCCATGTTTTTCCTCAGCGGGTTCTTTCTTACACAGCTGAAAAGTCGACTGACTGAAAAAAATATCCACCTTTAAAAAGTCGTTTGTCTATTACTGAGCATTCAAAGTCGTTATTAAAGCAAGTAAAATAACCTTCCATGCAGTGAGGTTATTTCATATGACAATAATTTCTCTCTGCACAGGCAGGTTTGGGAAGGTTTTTGTCAGGTTTGGGAAGGTTTTGATTAGTTTGGATAAGTTTGGCACCAAAGTCCACCAGAGGGCTGTACCATGAAGCCCTTTCAACAGATCCAGGTTTTCTTTGCCTTAGCTGCTTGACAAAGCCTAAAACTCCAGTCAGAGATAACGGGTACCATGACGATGGTTATCAACCATCTTTGTCAATCCAGGCTTTCCTCATCAAGCTCTGTGGGTGTTCACATAAAGGGGGTGTGTTGGCCTCATTTACCTCTACTACCAGACAAAATGGACCAATCAGAGCTGTTTATTTCAGGCAGGAGGAGCAAAGTTATCATGCAGCGCTATGAAGCTTTCAAACACATCATAACTGCTAAAAGCAACACCGTTGCTGCAAATAAGGCTAGGGAGGAATGCTGCAGAAAGTTGCTGATAGTTTATGTGTAAGTTTTATGTAATTTACCACTCAATGCATCTCAATGCAGCGTTTATTCCTAACGCGATGCTGCACATTCTGCAGCTCTGACACTTTAAACCTGATGCAGCAGATTTAAATATTATACTAAGAACTGCATTAAGGTCTGACACTGTCCATGTAGGATACATAACAATCACTAGTTTTTGACCAAATCAAAGTGAAATTAATTTTATTAGTTTGTCGAATAATCCATTTTATTCGGCTTTCTATTAGCTGTATACTATAGGCTAAAGTCATACTGATTCATAATATAGTGTATATATATACTATATATATATAGTATATTATGTTACCTATTATAGTATGTTACCTGTGATTTTATAGAAGGCTTCTTTTATAGCATGTGGGCAAATGGCCAGGAATACCACAAACGCATCACATTGCGTTTTATATATATATAATGCAACGTGATGCATAAAGCTTGCGCTACTGTAAGTGCACGGCTCCGGTCCGGTCCGGCTCGACAAGTTTGCATAACGTATTCTCTCAGCTGAGAATCTGTAGCGTTCATAGAGAACATCGTCAGAAAAAGCCAACGGATCTATTCTGTCTCTAAACTCTCTGAAGTGAACCTCGCACAATTCCAGCACCCAAATCAATGTGATCTGGAAAGAATGGTGATGCTATTTCCAAAAGAGTTGAAAGGGTGGAGCTTTTTAGTCAATTTCAAGCCAAAACTCTGAACAAAACCTGGTCAGACCAGGTTATGTCTGCAGCATGGTGATCCAGCCAGGTTAAAAGAGAGCCATCTTCATGGTACTGAAAACCCTGGCTTTAGACTTAACATGCCTCGCTAACACGCTAATCTCGCTTCGTGGTACAGCCCTCAGGAAGCAGCGTTTACTAATTGCCCATAAAAGCTCAATGCTTTCGATATCTGCCTCAAATTTGATGGACATGAAGTATGAGAACCAGAAAACATAAGGATAATACATAAAAGGCGAAAATAGGCCTCATATCAAGAGTTAAGAAAAATAAGATTGAGAGGATATTAAATAAATAACAAAACTTCATAAGATGCATGTGCTCCTGTAACTGCAAATGCATGATTCTACTGTATATAAGATGTGTGAGTTACTTTCAAATAACCTTATGAAATATGGAAATGGCATCAAAAGTGTGTTTTCAAAAAACATATGGTCTTTTTTTGTCCTGTGTTCCCGAGTCCACACCTTTCACCTTTAAACGAACAAATGACAAAGGCCGAGAAAAAACAAGCGAAAGGAGAAAGAAAATTCCATCTGTCTGAATCCTAATGAGGCTTCGCAGGCGGCAAGCGCGTCTTTCAGCTCCAGAGGTGAAACAAGAAATCACGGGAGACGTCAAAGAGAATAGTTTTTATTTCCACTACTGCAGTAGAGGCAGAGAGCCGGGGGGAGGGAGAGAGAGAGAGAGAGAGAGAGAGAAAGCAAAAGATAGAGCAAGAGAGAGACAGCAAGAGACAGTGAGAGAGAGAGGAAGAGATGGAGTGAGAGAGCAAGAGACAGATCAAGAGAGAGAGAGAGCAAGAGACAGAGAGAGCAAAAGATGGAGCGAGAGAGCAAGAGAGAGAGCAAGAGAGAGATCAAGAGAGAGAGCAAGAGACAGATCAAGAGAGAGAGAGAGAGCAAGAGACAGAGCGAGGGAGACAGCAAGAGAGCACAAGAGACAGGGTGAGAGAGAGCAAGAGACAGAGTGAGAGAGAGAGAGAGAGAGAGTGAGTGAGAGAAAGAGAGAATGCAAGAGACAAAGCAAGAGAGAGCAAAAGATGGAGCGAGAGAGCAAGAGAGAGAGCAAGAGAGAGATCAAGAGAGAGAGCAAGAGACAGATCAAGAGAGAGAGAGAGAGCAAGAGAGAGATTCAAAGAGAGAGAGCAAGAGACAGATCAAGAGAGAGAGAGAGAGCAAGAGACAGAGCGAGGGAGACAGCAAGAGAGCACAAGAGACAGGGTGAGAGAGAGCAAGAGACAGAGTGAGAGAGAGAGAGAGAGATAGTGAGTGAGAGAAAGAGAGAATGCAAGAGACAAAGCAAGAGAGAGCAAAAGATGGAGCGAGAGAGCAAGAGAGAGAGAGAGAGAGAGAGAGAGAGTGAGTGAGAGAAAGAATGCAAGAGACAAAGCAAGAGAGAGCAAAAGATGGAGCGAGAGAGCAAGAGAGAGAGAGAGAGAAAGCAAAAGATAGAGCAAGAGAGAGACAGCAAGAGACAGTGAGAGAGAGAGGAAGAGATGGAGTGAGAGAGCAAGAGACAGATCAAGAGAGCGAGAGAGCAAGAGACAGAGAGAGCAAAAGATGGAGCGAGAGAGCAAGAGAGAGAGCAAGAGAGGGATCAAGAGAGAGAGCAAGAGACAGATCAAGAGAGAGAGAGAGAGAGCAAGAGACAGAGCGAGGGAGACAGCAAGAGAGCACAAGAGACAGGGTGAGAGAGAGCAAGAGACAGAGTGAGAGAGAGAGAGAGAGAGAGAGAGAGAGAGAGAGAGAAAGCAAAAGATAGAGCAAGAGAGAGACAGCAAGAGACAGTGAGAGAGAGAGGAAGAGATGGAGTGAGAGAGCAAGAGACAGATCAAGAGAGCGAGAGAGCAAGAGACAGAGAGAGCAAAAAATGGAGCGAGAGAGCAAGAGAGAGAGCAAGAGAGAGATCAAGAGAGAGAGCAAGAGACAGAAAGCACAAGAGACAGGGTGAGAGAGAGCAAGAGACAGAGAGAGAGAGAGAGAGTGAGAGTGAGTGAGAGAAAGAGAATGCAAGAGACAAAGCAAGAGAGAGCAAAAGATGGAGCGAGAGAGCAAGAGAGAGAGAGAGAGAGAGATCAAGAGACAGATCAAGAGAGAGAGAGAGAGCAAGAGACAGAGCGAGGGAGACAGCAAGAGAGCACAAGAGACAGGGTGAGAGAGAGCAAGAGAGAGAGTGAGAGAGAGAGAGAGAGAGAGTGAGTGAGAGAAAGAGAGAATGCAAGAGACAAAGCAGGAGAGAGCAAAAGATGGAGCGAGAGAGCAAGAGAGAGAGAGAGCAAAAGACAGAGCAAGAGAGAGCAAGAGACAGAGAGAGAGCGAGAGAGACATCAAGAGAGAAGGAGAAAGCAAGAGAGACAGAGAGAGAGAGAGAGCAAGAGAGAGATTCAAAGAGAGAGAGAGAGAGAGAGAGAGCAGGTTCTGTNAGAGAGAGAGAGAGAGCAAGAGAGAGATTCAAAGAGAGAGAGAGAGAGAGAGAGAGCAGGTTCTGTGTCTTGATGGACTCGTAGTCTGGATGTTCTGAAATCTAACTAAGGTAAAAAATGTCAGCAGATGTCTCGCTCACTCTGTCATATCCACAGAGGGCAAAGGTCAAGTGGACAGCAGCATTCCAGCACAGCTGCTTGCTGTCAGCGGGGATTTAATCTTCATCGTGTGGATGTATTAAAACGGGCCACGCATGCTCGCACAGCCGATCTGAAATTGTATTTTCAATCCCCGTGACTCCCCACCGGCTGGAACGGCAGCATTGTTGTTTGTGTGGGCTGTAATTGGTTCTACCTGCACCGACATGAAAATATCATCTTTTCTCCAAAGCTTGTTATTCCTGATATGAATCACTGGGATAATCTGTGGAGTGTGAAGAGAAGCTGGCGTTTGACATTCATATCAAACAGCTCAGCTCCGATTCAGAAGGTTACATTTATTACCGACAAGCCGCTTCCTGTCAATACTCACACAGCACCTGGTAAATATGCAAGATGTCTGTGATAATGGTTTGGAGCGACGTGGATTCATGTGCCAGGTGTTTGACTGAAGGTTTCCAGCCAGTTGCCTCTCAGTCCACAAATAAATCAGAGTGGGAGTGGACATCCCACGGCAGAAATCGATGACCCACTCATGAGGAAACAACCTGAATATCACCTCAGTGGACAAACGGAGCAGCTGCTGCCAAGGAAAACTCAGACCTGTTCTGCATACACATACACATAAAGCCCCTGCCTCATTAAAGGAGCATTCTGCTGATTTTGCATGTTTGAGCTCATTAAATACAATCTGTATAAAAGTCACTCATCTCCACCAAAAAGTCACTAGATTTGTCACTCGACTCTTATTTGAAACAAAAAAAAAAAAAANAAAAAAAAAAAAAAGGCGCTGAAGTGGTCTTAAAAGTCGTTAGATCTATCAACAACTCTGCTAAGTTGATTTATTTTTCATTTATTTTTTCTTTTATTGAACTTTGACAACAAACATTATCATAACACCACAATCATTTTAGAGTTCAGTCCTTATGCCCCACTGACCCACTCACCCCACCACTTTGCTCAGGGAGTCCACTCATATACAGGCAGTCCCCAGGTTACGAACAAGTTCCTGCCCACGGCTGTTCATAAGTTACGTAAGGTGTGTATCTAGCGTATATATTTTACTTAGGTGCATATCTAGCGTATATATTTTACTTAGGCGCGTATCTAGCATATATATTTTACTTTGGTGCGTATCTAGCGTATATATTTTACCTTCTATGCATAAGAAACAATAAACACTTCCAGATATCCTAAAACATCGTAAACACACATACACACACACACAGAGAGAGAGAGAGAGAGAGAGAGAATGTGTGTGTAGGGAGGGGTATAAAAACATGTATGTTAACACTTGCTCCTTGATGTCTTGCATGTCGGAAGAGCCATTTATCTGTTGTTTTGACGTGTGTCATAAAGTAGTGCTCTGTTCATTATTACAATCATTGTACGTAACTTGAATTTTTAATTTAATAGGCTTTATGGCGGTCAGTTCGTAAGTACGGGTCATTCGTAAGTTCGCGCTGGTAACCCGGGGACTGCCTGTATTAACCAAGTCCAGTTACTGGAGAGGAAAGATTGGTAACTCCAGGTTTCCTTTTACTGGAGTAAAAGGTCCTTTAAGCTGCAGTTGCATCTGTCCAGAGCTGAATAGTGCTGGATTGAGCCAGTTGATCCTTGCAGAGGAGAGTTCCAGGTACAGAATGTCCAACAGGCAGATTAACCAGTGTCTGTGTGAGACGTCGTGTGGAGGTCTCTACCGCTGGGCAATAATCGTTTTAGCTGCAGTCAAGCCTGCAAGCCAGATTTTACGTGATGTTTCAGAAATGGAAAGCTTGGAGTCGTGAGTAGATGTAGAAAGTGGAAAATGTGCTTTTGTAATTTGTGAGATGGTATTAATCACCACATTCCATAAGCGAGACACTTCAGAACAGAAAGGAGCCCAGTGTTCCATGGGGGCAGAGAGAACAGTACAGATGGGGGGCTAGTCCATCTGAAGCTGATTCATTTTTATTTTTTTTATTTAAATAATGGCAAAGTTGCAGAGGTTGTCAGGATAACCAACAAAACACACAGACACACACTGAGAGGTGAGTTTAGTCCAGCGTGGAGTCGCTTTCCAACACGCCTCGGGCTGCGGCCAGTTTTACTGCCACACCTGCTGAAGGCGCTCAGGTGAGGCTCCTGCTCCGTCACCCTGTAACGATTATTAACGTCTGATTATCCAGCAGCCAAACACACAACCACAAATAAAGTCACAAACAGGCTGCGTGGAAAAGCTCAGCAGACCGTCAAAGAGTGCGACCAAATATCATGGAGTAAAAGTATATGTTTTTCTTCATAAATATACTCAAGTATAAGTTAAAAGTATCCTGCAATAAAACTACTCAGTAAAGNTTTTTCTTCATAAATATACTCAAGTATAAGTTAAAAGTATCCTGCAATAAAACTACTCAGTAAAGTGCAATATTGTGAAAAAAGGTACTTAAGTAAATGTAACGGAGTAAATGGAACGTGTTACTACACACCTCTGATAAGGAAAATGGAAGAAACGACCTCAAATGACCAGGTGTGACATAGGAGCCACAGGTATAGAAACAGGTAAATTACAAAGATCAAAAACAAGAAATATTACAGAATAATATGAAAAGCATGTAATCAATGATGAAGTATCAGTTTAGTCAATATGAAATCAATGATTAAAGTATGAGTGGAATATCCACAGGTATGGTCAGTTTGGGGGGGGGGGGTNGGGGGGGGGGGCATTAACCTCATTTTTGTTTTTCATTGTTACATTTTGCACAGTAGATAAAAATGGCAAAACGGTACAGGTGTTATGCCACATTTAAAGGACCATACCAACATTTTGCATGTTTGAGCCTAACTTATTCAATTTTCATACATGTTACGTTACTGACAATCATTTCCCAAAGGATAAAACCATATTTCAGTTTTCCTGATATTTTGCTAAATCTCTTAATCTTTCAAAATCAAATATTCAAGTGATACACCCACCTTAAAAATCCATGTTTCTCCTGCTAATAGTTACACAGCCTTATGAAGTCACGGTCCTTTAAATTTTTCCATAAACGCAGGTCTTCTTTTGGGACTATATTCCCCGGTGGAGGCATACATTCACTCCACGCTTTTTATTGCGCTTAAACTCTAAAATTATGTAACTTATAAAAAAAAACCTGAATACACGTCTTGTTGGTGATGATGGATTACCTATCCCAAGAACGTTTCAAGTATCAACAAGTTGATTTTAATAGCAGAATGAACTGAAACCAATGGAGGTCTGGAAGGTAGGAAAAACATTTTTAATTCACTGTTGCAGTAGTATGCTTTGGGAAATGATTTTCAGTTATGTTACGTGTATGAAAATTTAATAAATTAGGCTCAAACATGAAAAATGGATGGTATGGTCCTTTAAGGTGGACTGGAAAAGTCAAATATAAGAATCTCATGAATATGAAGATGGTTTCAGCCTGATTAAAAGCAAATGAACTATGGCATCTTAGGAGTTTCCAGACATAAAGCTATGATACAGTATATAAATCAGAGAGGGATCCTGAACACAATCATTTTTAGACGTTGTGGCTCGGACAGTGAATCTAAACTTCTTTTCATCCAGGAGTTTTTCACTCACCATCACCATCATTACAGTCTGTCAGTCACACCAGAGCGAGAGAGACGAGGGAAAAATGAGAAGAAAGAAGGACGGAGAGAGAGCAGAGACGCTTCTGCCACTAATGGAATTTTATATCAGCGGAAAACAAACAAGGGAAAAGAGAAATGGATGAAAATAATGCATCGTGGTTTCGTTCTTTATGTGTGTGTGTTTCTGCAGGTCTGTGGGTTTGATGCCTCCATTATACCTCAGCACTTAGTTTTTTTTTTTTTTTTNTTTTTTTTTTTTTTTATCTTCTAAGTGATAACGAGCGAATCAGAGGGCGTTGTTTACTCCATGCTGATAAGTAGTTTGTATTTGGTAGCTGTGAGCCTGTTAGCAGCCATCAAAGCTCAGCTTCAAGTGCTGATATCAAAACTGCTGCTGCTTCATTTCAAACACACACATTTAATAAGAGCTCCATGAGAAATATAACCATTTGTGCATCCTCATTCCTTCTGAAGTGGGCTGTCACCGTCTCCTTCAAATTCAGTCTTACACACACACACACACGCATACACACACACTAGAGAGAGGTTTAACTGTGATTTACACCGTTGCACTTTGCAAATTGTACATTCAGAAAAGCCTTACCCTTTAAGCCAAGCTGATTATATTTTCCCAGCTTTGGCTGTCAATCTCAAGCGTTTACCCACAGGGTTGATTAGTCACTTCCATCATACACGCACACACGCGCACACACACACACACACACACATCAAACATCCAAATCAATTTCTCTAAAGTAGAAACTTCATTCTGCCTCTGTGCAGTCTGTCCATCTTTGTTCTTACCCTTCGTCGTCATCACTTTCTCTCTCCTTCCTTTCTTCAGTCCCAGTATCTTTCTTACCCTCACTGAGGAAACTATGATGTGATCTGTTTTCTCAAACTAGATAATCACTTTCAAACTATTATTTCAGTGAAATTTGAGGGAAAGTTAGACATCATCCAAGGAACAAAGGGTAAAACATCAACGTAACGACGCGGCGTCAGGCTTAATAAGTTAAAGCTGGACTTCAACGCTGCATCATTAATTCTGTCAGTACCAATGCTCTGACTGAAGGCAATGAGCTCCAATAATTGTGTCATCCAGAGATTCTGATTAACTTTTAGAGGATGAGCTGGAGGGTGGTGTTAGTTTAAAGCCTTGGAGTGAGAGGAGGATGAAGATGAAGCAGGCTGAAGATGTTGTTGTTGAAGATGTTCTTGCTGTTTTATTCAATAATAGTGTTTTTTTTTTTTTAAATTATATGAGACAAACACCAAAATGTATTTTAAGATGTTTGATTTAGTATTTCACGTGTTTGGGGGGAAAAAGCTTTTTAGTGATATATAACGCTGTTTTAGTGATTTCTCTTGGTGAGATTTAATCTCTGCTTCATAAATATTCAGCATCATATTCATATAATATTCATAAATATTCAGCATCAGTTTCTAGAGCATCAGGAATAATCTAGACTTTCCTAATAATCTCTGGAACCACATACAGCTTCTCTACATGAATCTGGAATCATCTACAACTCATGTCAGGATTCTGGACAATTTAAATAAAATATCTTAATTTTTTACAGCTTCTTGCATATTATTTTAAACCTGTAGGTGCAAAATACTAACAGACATGTAGAATCATTTTATACATACATATGAAACTAAACTAGTTTNAGGTGCAAAATACTAACAGACATGTAGAATCATTTTATACATACATATGAAACTAAACTAGTTTTAAATGGATTCTGTGTGAAAATCACTAGTGATTGCACACGTTTGGGCAATGTGTGTATATAACTACTGTATATATAATAAGACTATAAGTCATACCAACCTGACATGAATAAGGATCTACTGTATGACAGCCTGCATGCTCCTCCATCCTCTCTGTCTACATCAGCAGCTTCTAGATCTTTCTGTGCAGATCTATGAGAAACAGCAGAGCTCTTGGACAGACAGCTCCTCCCTCTCTGTGCCTCCTTTATGTTTTAGTACTTCCCTCCTCTTCCACCTCATCCTCTTTGCAACTCTCCAGGTTCTGTGATCCTATGATTTTCACAGATTACAAACATGCCATTCACCACCAGCTCTCTCTGCTGCCGGTAACAGCACCGATCCACCAGAGACATTCCGGCAATATGGAACAGCAGCTCACTGTTCCTCTGCAGCGTAACGCTGCTGTGGGACTCAGTGACGTCTGAAAAATCCTCAACAATGAGAGACAAATAAACCAACAAACAAGTAGCTGCTGCATCTGCAGAAACGCTGCACAGAATAACAAAGAGTAGACAGACAAACCAGAGAGAGGACCAATATGAGTGTGTGTGTGTGAGATTTACTTTTCAGATGTCCTCACAAGGAGACAAAAACAGAAATCCTCCAAAGTGAGGACATTTTGCTCGTCTCAGAGCATTTAAGGGTTTGATGGCCTGATAAGACAGGTCATGACTGCTGGCATGTGTGAATGCTAAGACACCTTTTAGTAAAGCTGCAAAGTGTCATGCTCGTCCTCATGTCCCCTGGAGGGTCTCCTGTCATACAAGACAAATCAAATCAAGGGTCCTGACCACAATTTATTAACGTTTTATTGACATGACAAAATGAGAAAACAGACATCTTTATTTACAGCAAAGATTCAGTCTGGATAAAACAATAAATCAGAACTAGACTGGAGTGTTTCCTGAAGAAAATGTGTGTGTGTTTGCTCTCAACTGAGCAGCTCGACTGTTACTGTTGTATTACACTTAAATATTTTAAGTATTGTTATAAGCTGCTTTAGCGTTTGGCCATTATATACGTCGTAATAACTCATGAGGTTAACATTTAAACCTGATCAGTTTGCATATTGAGCATTTTGTAATTATAGAAATCAGGTTTAGTCGATTAGGACTTTTAGGCATCAGTGTATTCTATAATGCATTAAAACTCAAACAGTATATCATCAGCGTATGTACAGTTCATCAGTGTTCATTTAATGAACATTTATCAATCTGAATGGAGTTAGTGCTATACACAGCATCTGAGCTGTAAAATACAATACCATCAATGTGGCACCATACACAATAATGCAATATATAATTCATAATAATATACATGCTGTACATTATAATGAGCTTTTAATAAAAGATCACAAATGATGTTTTAAAGTTGAAGTGAGTATATACTATGAGCATTGAAACGCACAGAAGAAGAATAATAAGAAAACAAGACGTCAGTGTGATTACTCGGCAAAAAATTAACGACTTTAATTTCAGATCTACCAGGAGATTTATCATTTTACAGCACAAAAATTCCATTTACTGTAGGTGTTTGGAGCATTTTTGTGCAAATTGAATCTTTCCTTATGAAGTTATAGCCATTTTTTTTCCACTTGTCCTTTCAACCAGAATAGGGACAGTTAGGAGGACAGCTATGGTGACCAGAAATAGATCTGTGGTTCTGCCGTAGCCGTAGACGTTTAAGTCACTAAGCAAAACCACTTTACAAACTACAGGAACAGTGTTTAAATGCAATTTAACTGTAAATAATTAGCTGTAAAAAATGTTATTTAAAAGGGCCAGAGAGGAATTGTTTTATCATTTGGAGGACAAAATTATTTCAGAAGATGAGTTTTTATTGTTGTATGATATGAACAAATCTGTAAATTTAGATTTACCGTACAAAACGTACTGGCCTTTTAGTCTGGAGTACATGGATGACTGTCAGGACGGCTCCAGGACGCTCTTAGTTTTCTTATTGTCTCTGCTTTTATTTTCACCTTGTC
>VXCM01005800.1:0-31375 GCA_014773175.1 Lucifuga dentata
TGGAGGCAGATGATTCGCTGTGGTGACCCCTGAAGGGAAAGCCGAAAGGAAAAGAAGAAGATATGATGTTAGAAATAAGTCAATTTGTTGCCTTAATTGGATTAGAAATAAAGATTTAATGTGTATGTAAGCATTCTTTAAATCAAAATGGAACTTACAGGACTTAACATCAGTGTGTAATTAACCTCTTCCACTCATGCAGTATACAGTTTTAAAATAATTTACATGCAAATGCGAGGTTTTTAGTTTTAATTCGTGGAACTAGTAACAGATGGAAACACGGGCAGCTTGTCAGTTTGACTTTACAGCAAGTTTGAATGAGAAACAAATCTCAAACTTAACTAATTTACTGCCCACACAGTCAAGTTTTGACTCAAGCAAAAATCTCAAAATACTTAAAACTTCAGAAAATTAAAACTTATCCAGTGTGTGTGTGTTGTTTTTTTTTTTAAACAATGTGAAATTGAATATTCTTGCAGCGGCTACACCCAGAGGCCATAACACATTTTCAGATATAGGGGGAAATGTTTGTTATCTAGAAAGCAATAAAAAAAAATAAAGAAATAAAACAACAAAGTAGTTGAGTTGCAGTCTGGAGGCTTCTTGAGAGTTCTGGTACATTCTGGCACACGCACACACACACACACACAGCACATTAAAGATTGAATGGTAATCTGTGATGCTTTCTGTCTGAGCGCTGAGCTGCAGTGACATGCGGTCAGTGAAACCTGCAGCAGCCGGTTTTGGCCCGTGGGACTTCACTCGTGTTGTCATTCAGCCAGGCAGGCAGAAGTAATACCAATGCGATACGATTGGAGAGGAAGGGATGAGGGAAAGATGACAGGAGGGCTGCAGTTATGGAAAGATAATTGAGAAAGCTGTAAAAGTGGACAGAAGGACAGATGGAATGTGAATGACATATATGAAAAGCAGAAATTTAAGCATGTATCTACATACATCTTGTGTGGAAAACACACAATAGCGTCCCACACTGCCAGAAATCAAAGCATGTACAAAAGCAAACATGGCGGCACAAACATTTTCCTCATATCCTCATCCTCCTTCATTTTCCTCCCTCATTGCACCATCATTATCTCATCATTATGATCTATTGTATCTTCCTCATATCACTTTTTCCTCTCAATTCTCGATGTTTCCTCTCGTCCTTTCTATAATCGTGCAAAAGTGTTAGCAGGCAAAACACTGAATTTTTAGGTGTGTATCACCTGAACATTTGATTTTTGAAAAATTAGGGGATTAGAAAAAAATATTAGAAAAAAATAAAATATGAATTTACGTTTTGGAAATTGGTTATCAGTAACGTAAACATGCAGAATCGCAGTTTATGGTCCTTTAAAGTAAGTAGCAGTAGCAGAAACCAAAGCACTTTGAAAAGCAAACATGGCGGAGCAAGCATCTCTCTCATATCCTCATCCTCCTTTATTTTCCTCCCCCATTATCTCACTTTTTTCTTCCTATATCACTTTTTCCTCTCAATTTCAGCCGATTTACTGTTCCACTGAACCACAGCATGCAGAATTGTCCAAACTCTGCACTCTAGCATATTTTGGTACATTCATCATACCCGATATAATGTATATGCTAGTGCATAATTTCGATATCTAACACCATTAGATGTACTCTGTTGCACCTCAGCCCTTTCATTTCCTCCTCAAGCCTGAACCTGCATCCGTCACCTCATTTTTCTTGCCTCTGTCTGCTTCTCTCTCCTCTCACCTTTTCTCTTTGTCTTCTCTGCCTCCCCACATATACAGAGTTCAACTGTTTTATTGTCAGGCCAAGCTCAACTGGCAAAGAGTGTGGAGTCTCAAAGGCTTTGAAAAATACATGACAGACAGACAGGGAAACAGAGCAAGGTTGAAGGAGGAGAAGAGAAGTGCAACGGGAATTGACAGCGGGAATTGATAGAGGCGGCTCGCAATGTTGTGTAGTTGGAGTGAGAAAGTAGTTAAAAGTTCAGGAGAAATGAGACGAAGAAGGAAAGATGCAAAAGAGGGGGCGAAGCAAAGAATTGTGGGAAATGGAAGCTGTAATAAGAGGTAGAAAAAGGAGTGAAAAGACAAGTTAAATAAGTAAGGACATCCAAATGGAGAAACAAACAGAATACCAAAGAAAAGAAAATGCTGTATGAGGGCAGAAGCAAGGCATGAGTGGGTTTTGTGCTCGGTGGCCAGCCAGTTTACCGTGCTCACATCCCCTTTGTGAAATTGGTGCTCCCATTGGGGTGGAGCAACTGGGAAGCTGGTACAGAGAAAAGCCAATGGGAGAGCAAAGTTGAGATGCAAGAGAGTGCTTCTACTCTGTCAGAGCCAGGAATTATCAGGGGTTTTCAGCCAAAATGTCAGCTTCTTGATCTATTTTTAACAAGACGGTTTTAAAAAACTGCACTTTTTTTTCACTGCTTAGTATTCAGGGGAAACCGTAAAGAAAGATGGGGGGTGAGCGAGACAAGNCTTTTTTTTCACTGCTTAGTATTCAGGGGAAACCGTAAAGAAAGATGGGGGGTGAGCGAGACAAGGAGAAGGTGAATATGACAACAAAATGACAAAACCAAATGATGCAATCAATACAAAACCACCAGTGTCTATGGCCACAAGAATTACCAAAGAGTTGAATCAATTCCTCTCAGACACGGTCCACAAGGCTTTTTTTTTTTTTTTTTNCCCCCACAAATGCCATGTCGGCACACTCGCTACGCTCATTGTCAGAAAAGTCTGGGGGTGAAGAGACAAAATCAAATGGGAAGAGGTTTACTGTGCAGGGGAAGCTATTATACCACGGAACAACGATAAAACTGGGATACGTTCCAGATCATATTTGTCAACTGGGGCATATAACAAGCGAAACTATGTCAGCGGAACACCAAATTGAAAAGCACTTCAAGACAACATCTGGAAAACTGCCAACGTGCTGCCTTCAGATGGCTGAGGGAGAACGGAGCTCATATTGTCACATGACATGGCTAACCTTCAACATGTTAATCTGGAGATGTGTTAGCCTGGTGAATTGCGACCTTTTCACAGTCCATTTGCAACAGGGAATCCAAGGTACAGTTCGTTTAACGTACTTGTATTTGGTTCGGCACTAATTCAGATCACATTCACAAGCAAAATTCTCCGTAGTTTTTTGAGACTGTACTGAGAGCACGTCATCAAAAAAGGTCTCTGGGTGTTGTTGGTGCACACCCAAGTGTGATTTCCATATTCAGATCTATCCAAGCGAACCGCACCAAATGAACCTGAGCCTAATTTAACAGGATGAAACCTCACAGATATGAAAACATCCTGTAAATTAGAAGCTTTACACAGACAGGATTTACTGCCCCTTTTCAAAGCATTGACTTCATGTGATTATTCTTGAGTATATATTAAAATTCTTCCACTTTCGTTCTTCATTAATAATAAATCAAATACCTTAACAGATTCTTAAATTCCTTGATCTGTTAAACGATGGATATTTAATTCAACAGGGGCAAATGGAGCCCCTAATCTTTCTAATCTTTCTGTGTTTGCATATGTTTCTTATTTTAGTAAGTATTCGTGTTCTTTGGTCTTTCTTCTTCTTTTCCATTGCCCTTCTTGAACTTTTAAACTTCCTTATTTGCCTTTTCTTTGCCCCTATATTGCTCCTGCCTCCTCAGGTACAACTTTATCCCTCCTAATCCTCTCTCATCAAACTCCTTCCTGCACTCCATCTCTGATCCACCGCGCTTTCACTTTGAACATCTCACTGCCATTTGCCGCAAATTCACCTCCAGCTTACCCTTTCACTTTCTCCATCATTCCACCATCCTCTTCAGCTCCATCTCTCTCTCTTCCTCTCCTTCCTGGTGCACCACTTTTCTGTAAATCTTTTTTTTTTTTTTTTTTTNTTTTTTTTTTTTTTTTTTGCACAGACTTTTGTCTCCCATGAAAGATTTTCTCGTCCTACTTGCAGTGCACACATCTCCTACTAGAAATTACTTCTCTCTTTCTCCCCCTTCTTTCTCTCCTCTCCTTCCAAAATTAGGACAGTTTTTTTACTCCTCTCCACCCATCTCAAACCGTTTCCCATCTCGGTCTTCTTTAAATAGAAGGCATAGCAGCATATCCACTTGAAAATAGAAATTACACACACACACAGACACAGACATGCACAGGTAGAGCCTCATAAACATGCATGCGTATACTCCAAAATTAGTTTTCAATCAGTATAATTTTACTTATGACCCCTGTGTGTGTGTGTGTTTGTGAGAAAGGGACACACACACACACATTACAAACAGTGCTGAATTAATGAGCTACATTTTTATCAGTGAAACTAATGAATTAGCCTGTGATGGATAATAGGGAACTGGATATGGATGGCGTGATGGATAAATGTGTCTGTGTGTGTGTTTGTGTGTGTGTAGTCCTGGATGTTTTTGTGCACAACGATGTGTTAATGAGTCTGTGCATGCCTGTGTGGGCTTGTCCTTGTGCATGAGCATGAGTATGTGCTTGTGTCTTTATTTGATAATGAGGACAAAACCGCTTTGATCATCCCCATGAAGCCTTGATCCAACAGAGAGCAGTTGTGTATTTTGCGCCACACGCATCCTCGTCACTGTCTTTGCTTCCCATTCTTCCTCCCATTTTTATTTCTATCACGTCAAAGCCACAAACAGATTCATACACAAGTTCAAATGGGCACATCATTCGTTCTGTACTCTATGAGGGTTGTCACATCACCCTCATATCCGTCCTTCATATCCTCCATTTCTTCTTCCCATTGCTCCCTACATTTTCTTTAGTGAGTTAAAATTATCTTAAATTCTTTTTTTTCCTCCCCATATATAATCCAGTATTTAGCTATCCTTCTCCATCTTTCCTTATATCTCCCTCCAACTTCTGCCCATAATTATAGAGGTTGTTGTTATTGCCATGAGTGTTGCTGAGAATAACTGAAATTGTTTGTTATTTTTTTTTTTTTTAGCTTCCAGTCCCTTTGGCTTTAAAAGCAGGTTTTGTATCAGTTTAGTGCCAAAAGTGACTAAAAATAATCTCTCCCGCGTGCACAAAGATTATTAAAACAAAATACTCATGATATGTAGGAACAGCAGCTATAAAAGTTCTTGTTTTCATTGATTTTGAAACCTTTAATTCTTTAATGTACAAAAAAGAAAAAAAAAAACACATTTATCCACATCTGTTCTCCCTTGCTGCAGCACTGCTGTGCACAATGAATGAAAACTGCCGCCCACTCTGTCATGATTGGTCATTTGTGTCAGGCCCGAGCAATGAAACATGGATGCTTGTTAGCCTTGTATCATGGGTTTCTCTAACATGATTGGGCAGGCAAATTCAAATGTTAAATGGAAGTAAAGGACCAATCAAAAAGAAGCTTTCAGGTCAATTCAGGACCTGTGGGTTTGAAATACTCGATTCATTCTGTTTTTGTTCAACACTTGCTCTCCACTAAATTACACTTTAAAAATGAGGGGAAACGCATTATATCCACAAAAGCATTATATCCCCCTTAATAATGACAATAGTGGATATTATAACGACAGTCAAAATAATCATGCCATAAAAGTTTTTATATTGTCACAAGCCTCTTATTAAATTTGTTAAAATGCCTGGCGTCCCCCTTTAAAATTTACTCGTATTCTCCTCAAATTCAGAGTTAATCCTGTTTGAGACACCCTGAGGCCCACATTAGCCCTTCTTAATCTGGGACCCAAACTGAAAAAATGTATTCTAGCTCCCTGAGGCCCAGACTGATTAAAACATATTAGTACTATCAGGTGGGGCAACAGCATAAACAGACCCTCCACCTATTTAAACGTCTCCCGATGCTTCCTTTTTCTACGTCCTTATCCCAGCCTCTATTTCTCCGTGCTGGTTGTTGACACGTGCATTTTGAGGACAAACATTCACATTGGCTTCCAACCCCTTCCAAATGCTCCAGATCATTCTTCTCCTCCTCCTCCTCCTCCTCCTCTCTGCCACCGGGTGAAGTTTGTCAGTGTTCTGCCACGTGTTTGTTCTGACATTGTTAGCGCTCCCGTCTCTCACTGATCCATCTCTCCTCCCATCAGCGCACAATATCCTATCTGCCAAGCACATTCTTCCTCAATGCCTCCTCTCCCCATCATCCTTTTCCACCCATATCAATCACTGTCCCTCAGCCTCTGTGTTGCTTTTTTAATGCTCTGGTTAAGCTACACAGCCAAAACACACCGATTCTGACATTTTAATTGCCTCTACTCAGCGTTCTCCCTGCTCTCGAGTTTACTCGTGATGACTATAATTCCAAGATGAAGCATGTAATCAACTTTCTCGAAAGAGAAGCTGAAAGGAAGATACCGCTGAATTTGCATGTTTAAGCCCAATAAATACTACTCGCATACATGTTATGTTACTGACAGCCATTTTCCAAAATCATTAAACTGTATTTTAGTTTTCCTGTTATTTTGCCAAATCCCCTAATCTTTCAAAGTCAAATGTTCAGGTGATACANTTTTAGTTTTCCTGTTATTTTGCCAAATCCCCTAATCTTTCAAAGTCAAATGTTCAGGTGATACACCCACCTTAAAATTATATTTTTCCTGCAAGGTGACGGTCATTTTAATTTGTGTGTAAAAGCTGTCTTCTGCTGGGACTATATTCTCTGGTGGAAACATACATTTTCTTTCACGCAGCTCCATGTTGGAATGGTTAAAGTTACTCTGACAAAAGATTTTATGCTTTGCTGCGACAGATTACATATCTCAAGCGTGTTTCAAGTCTCTACAAGTTGATTTTAATAGCGTATTGGAATGAACTGATACCAATGGCAGTCTGGAAGGTAAGAAAAGCAATTCTAATATTTACCGCTCCAGTAGCGTGTCTTCTGGAAATGGTAATGTAATGTGTGTATGCGGGTTGTATTTATTAGGCTCAACATGTAAAACCACTGGTATGCTCCTTCACACTACAGTTTTGCTAGAAAGTACCAATATCTGTCCTCATTCACCAGTTTTTTTTAAGGCTTTATATTATCCTGAGTACCATCCCTTCATCTGCTCCAAAATCAGTTCTTCTCATTTTCTCCTCTCCTCAATCTCTCCATCGTAACCCACTAATGTTAGTTGCTCCCTTTTCCCATTTTATCTCGATAACTCCATCCTGCAAACTTCTATCTTCTCCTCAGAAGTGAGTTAAAGGAAGTTTTGCTGTCCTTTTTAGCACTCTTCTCCCTTATCTCCTCATCGTTCATTCATCCTCCTCCCTCTGCAATTACTGTTAACTCTAGTGACCTGATCCATTTCGTTGCTGGCAAGCATTAATGTCCTTGTAAGTTTTCTTCATCTTTGCCCTTGTTCCCTCGTTGCCATTTCTTCATCCCTCCTTTCATCTGTCCACCCTCTCATCCTTTTTTTATCAGCTCCCAATGGCGTCATTGTGACATTTGGAGAAACTCTTTCTGGACTCTTCCCGCCATCCTTTCACACCCCCCTCCCCTCCAATCTTTCCTTTCCATGCTCACTCCTTCACAAGAGCTTGCTGCTTCCATCTTCCATATATTCAGTCTCCTTCCACATCATCCTCCTTTCCTGATCCTCACTTCTCCTCTTGCACTCCATTGATTGCTTCACTCTTCACATCCATTTACTTGCACTTTATTTTTCATTTTTTCCTCTCCTCTCCGCCTCTTATTTAAACAACTATCACCAATACCACTTCTACCGATGTCTCGTCTCTCCATCTTTTAGACATCCCTCGTTTCACTGTATCAATAAATGAAAAAAGCGCTTTTGTGCTTAGTGAGACTCTCTTTCTTAAACTAGCTTAGCAAACATAAAACAGCAATAACAATCTCACCTTTAGGACAAAGCTGCTGTGGTCAGTGTCAACTTTAAGGCCACTAGCTGAGAGCAGTAACCGTTAATGTTTATGGGCAGGCAAAAGTCTGACACAGCAGCGGAACCCATGCAGCTGGAACCAAAGACTAAAATGGTGATGGGTTCATTAAAAATTATTAGCTGTGGTGGGTTGTCTGTGCGCCAGCCATAAAATCAGCTGATATTAAACTTCATCTCTAAAAATATTGTAATTTCACATATGTAAAGTTTACAGTTCATCGCGTTCTTATTGAGGTCCAGCAGCCTTCAGGAGGGAACATGCTAGAAAATAAATTTTGAGGGACAACACAGGGTTGCATATGATCTTTAAAAAAAAAAAAAAAACAATTTGATTAATTTGTCAAGAAAACAATATTTTCTCAACTACATGACTAAGACTGAGATTTATTGCAGCTTATTAAATGTATTTTGATGAATAACAAATTGTATGCCATGATCCAGCATACTGGATAAAGAACATAGTTTCACTCACTATTTGTACTGTGTAGTCGTTAAAAAGCTAATAGTCTTAAAATTATTTAAAAGTATTGTCATTTAGACTCCATTATCCATTCAGGATGCAAAGCAGGTATTTATTGGAACAATAAAAAAGGCTACACTTGAATAAACTTTATAACCTACTGGGGCAGTTTATGTATTAGATGTGTATAAAAGTAATGGTAAACGTTGTGCTTTAGGTAATGAGTATTGGTGGTGACTGAAGCGCCCCCTTGTGGTCTGCCAGACACAAACATCTCAGTTCAGCTCAACACACATCTTACATGTCTTAAATATTTCGTCAAGCAGCAAATAGCAGCTTTACAGAGACCTTAATTCATATTATCTAGTTTATGAAGTCATCATTTTAGCAGTAATAACATGGTATTTTTCACCCAGCAATGAGTGAGTTTTTCCACAATATTGTGTATCTTTTATGGTATATCTCATGTGGTGCTAGCATAGCAACCGTTGATGTCTACATTAGCTTATCTTCTGGCTTTTATTGTATTTTGTTTCATCAATTCAATCCGTGCATTACATCAAGAGGTTCTCCAAACAGAGGAAAGGTATATGTTTTCCAGAAGGATATGGCTCTGACGGGCGGAAATGCCTTAATCAAGCTAGAACACTGTCAGCAAAATATTGATAATGTACCCAAGGCTATGGTATAGCACTTGAGAGTCCCCGCACTAATGGGATATTTGCTTAGTTCCTGTGTGGAAGCCAGAAAACACTGAGATGAGTATTTAGCAGCTGCCAATTTGCCACTCTCAAACTACACATCCAAATGCCTTATTTTAAGATCCAGGTGGTGGAAATCCAAAAATAAAGCCGGCTTTTGTGCTTATTCTAAAAGCTTTTTGTCATTCTGAAGCAGCAGCGTTGGTGTTTGATATTAGCCTGACTTCAGACCAAGATAGATAATGTTAGTCAAGTATTTCCAGAATATCAAACTACACTTCAGGTGTCCGACGTCTCCTGAATGCTAAATCTGTCCTGTGAAGATTAGAATGTCTCAATCATTATCTTGAGTCATATGTCTCTGTCCAAAGACCCAAATTATGTCTTTATAAATGGCACACTTGCTTTTATAGCTCACTCTTGGTATCTATAATGACAGAAAGTTACTAGGGCATGGAATTTGGCTTCAAAACCTAAAATTAACCTTGACCTTTTACTGCTTTTTCCTTCCAAGTTGCTATCCCTCTGCTCTTCTATCACACTTGTTCCATCTCTTTTCTTTTTTCTTACACTCTCTTTTTACCAACCAGTCAACTAGAAAACCACCCTATCTTTCTCTTGATCCATCCATCCATCCATCCCCTCCACGCACCCTTGTTCTTTCCAGTGATTCCCCCTTTCCATGTCAGTATCTTCACTCTATCTCTCTGTTCTATGAAATGTGTGGCCATTCCGTTCATCCTTTATTGACCATTGGTCTTCCTCCAGCTCTCCTTCTATGAGCTCCATTCTTCCTTCCTTTTTTGTCTTTCTCTCCATTGTCTCTCTCACCGTGCAGAACGCCTAGCCCGCTTGAAAACGATTCCATCAATCTTCAAACTTCCTTTTTCACTCTTCATTTCTTTCCATTTACAAGTTTCTCAGTTCTGCTTTTCTTGCCAAATACTAGCTGCATATCTCTCTCTCTCTCTCTCTCTCTCTCTCTCTCTCTCTACTCAAGCAGACAATTCAGGACATGTCACTAATTAACACCATCAACGATGCCTGGTTGCCACGGGGACTGGCTGTAACCACCGGCAGCACAACGGTAAACAAATGAAATGTGTCATAAATGCCAACAGGCACACACAAACACGCTATCTCTCACGCGCAGGGTCAGGCAGAACACATGGTGGTAGAAACATGCACACAGAAGGCATGCGTGCATTTGGCTGCGGAATTAATACACACACCCAAACAAAAAGTCATACACTCAAGTATCGTATTCACACACAAACACACACACACACACACACACACACACACAGGCTGAGTGTCACAGCATATCAGCTTGCCATGTCTGGGGAAACTGGATGATTAATCGCACTTTGTACAGATGGCCACACTGGGGAGAGAAGAGGAAGAAGAGGAAAGCTGTCCTCTCTGTCTGTCTCTCAGCATCCGTCTAGCATATTCTATTCTCATATTCTCTCTCTCTATTTCTCTCTTTTATAGCTCCCTTCATCTCTCTCTCTCTCTCTCTCTCTCTCTCTCTCTCTCTCTCTCTCTCTCTGCTGGTCTCAGATGACTCTCCCTCCTCTTCCTCTGTAGTGTGCTAGATTTATGACAGGCTTTCAGAAACGGTCTTGGTAAAGTGTCTACATGACTAGCATTAATGCCATTATGTCTGCTCTGAATGTGCATAATAAATGCCTCCGTAAACAAATGCACAAACACAAATGTCCTCTCACCAACACACAATCATATGTAAATGTTTGGCCATACACTCGCATGCAAACATAATCACAACTAGACTTACTTGGACACTACATACAATTTCATACTCTCTATTTTAAGCACATACACACACTCCCGCTGTTCTCTCTCCACCTCTCAAGCCAGCATATCCAATCTGAGCAGGATAATGATGATGATGGTACCAAAGGGAGGAATGAGTTGTGTTTAAGCTGTGAGTCACCTTCCTCCCCACTCTGTCATTTAGACATCTAATAAGACAAAGAGAGACAGGGTGTGGAGGGTGGAGTGTTCTTGAAATGTCCAGGGGATACATGCAGTCTCTCTGGTTAAAATGGAGAGAGCAGGGTAACAGATAAGTGGAGCCCAACACATCCTGCACATCCAGGACCAACAGGTTCAAATTGAAAATGCAGAGGATTTCTCAATTTCTAGCAAACTGAACACTGTTTGGTGATTTTTTGCTGAAAGCTCTGGATAAGAAGCAAATTGCAGCTCGCTCCTGTAGGCAATTATTGCTATGGGTGAACTGTTGCACGATCATCTGAGAGACCTGCAAATGCATTACACACAGATATGTAGCAGGCCAGATATTTTGATGTTTCAGGGAGAGCAAATCCTGCAGTGTGAAATGGATAATACCGGCGGTGATGACATACAGCCAATGAGTGTGCAAGATGGAGATGTGGAAACAAGGGTGAGGACACAGTCGGCAAACATCCCTATTTCATTATTTTCATTGTATTTCTTACTTAAATTCTGCTGTATTGCAATTTTTAACACCAAGAATCAAATTAACTCAAACTCACTGTATAAACTGTACACCATGAAATACAAATGGTACATGCAACTTCTCGTGCATGTTTCCGTGCACAATTAGTCGTAGTTTCTTACAAGACAGCAAGTTGTGTAATGTCAACAGTATCGTGATCTGATGACATTAAGAGCCATTTGTGTGTGTGTGTGTGTGACATCAGTACCGAGTGTTTCCACACACACACACCCCAACTAAAATTTTACTCTCCATAGTCCTATGCATCTCTGTGACTTGGGACTTGCATGGCATTGAGTGAACCATGTGTCTGGAGATTTTGCTTTATTGTAAAACTAAAGGTCACATGAAATTTACAGGAGTACAATGTCACCATCGAGGTTGCTCTTTTCTACTCCTACAGAGCTGGTGTGAAAAACTGCTACAGAGTGGGATGAGGAGCAGGGAAGCAGAGGAGTAATGAAATACAGATCATTAAAGCGGTAATTGATGCCACATGATGACCTTAAGATGGGAAAGTTTTACCTTGAGGTGTAAAATTTTTTATAATTCTTGCAAAACTTTTAAAATGATGATGTTATGACAAGAATTCATTGTATTTTTCTCCATTAAATGCCTACATAATAGCATTTCCTCTGGTTCAACCGGTCTAATTCAACATCAACATTGGATAAGCTAAAGTGAAAATATTTTTTTTATTAAATAACGACATTGGGCTTGGTGTGACATTTTCCAGCTCAATGATCAATAATCCATCATGCGTAGGATTTTCTCAACTTGGTGACTTTATCCCTTGCAGTGTCAATCACTGGTTGCTGCACGATGCCACAATCACACTCCAGTGCGCGAGTGTCGGCTGGTTTCAGAATGACAATCCATCAGGGCATCGGACACTTCCAGGCTTTCGACTTACACATCCAGGCAGAAATCCCTTCACGGCTGCAGGACAGCTCTAAAAATAACTCCGGTTTCCAGGCATCTCTGTTTCATTTGACAGCTGTACAAATTTGGTTAAAAATGGGCTTTTGGGCAGACTTCAAAAGGTCAGGAAATTCATTCAGCTCATACATGACCTCCGAAATTACCAATACATATTCAATCACGAAAACAGCAGAACTGAATCGAGGATGTTTTCATGGTATGCCAGTGAACCAGTGAAGTGGAAACACATTTGTGTGATGAGGAATGGACTCTTAGCAACCTGTGAGCCTGCAGCAATCACATTATACAGGCAGGGCTGGCAGGAGAAGGTAGGGAGGAGAATGTGAATGGGAGTTAATGGAGATAATATGGAGATGGAGAACAAATGGCTCTGCTGTGGGGCGGGAGCCAAAAACTCAGAGCATCAGTTCAAGATGAATGTGCTGTTTATTTTGCTGTTGACTTCCTGTCTGGTTCAGATGGTGAATTTGAAACTTATCGACTTTTTGCCGTTTGTTATTAAGTTCGCAACTCGTGTCTGTGTTTCCTGAAACTTCTACAGGCTGAGCACTTTTGGGTTATTGTAGACGAAAGTTAAACACGCGAGAGAATATTTTTGGTCATCAATCCAAAACCGTACGAGACACGTCCACCAATGGACAATCTGAGATGCATGTGGCTTGATATTGCACCTTCTTGCAGTGTAACATGCAACAAACCTTCTAAGATCACTGATATGGAACTTTGTAGGAGACAAAAAAAATTCTGAGTTTACCTATTACATGCTAAAAAAAAACGACCAAAAAAAAAATCAATGATGATCTTGAAATCTGCTAATTCCAACTGCCACAAAAGCTGATTGATTTTTCCATTTGGTACCAATCTAGAGTCAACAGGTAAAGTCCATTACTGTTTTGACATTTAAAACGCCTGATCGATGGTGTGGCTGGGACACAAGGGGATCAGACATAATTGTAAATGTGTTGGTGTGGGTCCACTGCAAATACAAACTAAAATAAAATGTTGCCATTGGGGGTGGAACAACATTACAGGTTCATCAGGTGCAGCTACACACACACACACACACACACACACACACACACACACACACACACACAAGGCACCAAGTGAAATAAGGAACTCGTACCACAGCTGGATCTGTTCTTCCTTTTAAATTACTTGTCATTATTAATATTAACAGTTTCACATGTATAGACTCGATAAACACTTTAGCCCAATTTAATTCTTCTCCACTTTCCAAATGTTCCCTCTAATTTTATTTTAATTGCCCTCATCCCAGCTGCAGTTGCTGAAAAATCTGTTTAGTCAGTGGGTCCAGCTCTAATCCACGAGCGTGAAAGACGGGCCCGGATATTTCCCCCCGTGCTGCACATTCTCTTCATTACACCTGGCTGATTTAACCACTCATTGTTGATGTCTACGGATCAGTTAAATAGGATTCTGAAATAATCAGATTGGGTGGCTTTTCCCAGCTTATTCTGCTTCCTTCTTTTCTTCCATTTCCTATCTGTCCGTTAACTCACTCCTTATTTCCCCGTCCTCTCCCTTCACCCTCCTGTGCTGCTCTACAGTTTTTGGTATATTCCTCATAGAAGAACCAGACTGCTAATGCTAATATAGTTCTCACCAGTACTGATGCTGTTTTTAATGGCAACCGTGTCAAAACCGTTGTGAAATTCATTTTAAAAAAGCTCAAAGATCAAACTATTGCTCTCCACGAAAAGACTGGAAACTCTATGCTTTATTATATCTTGTTTGGACTGTTGCAACTTTATACTAAGAGCATGAAATAAACTCTCTCTGCTGCAAACAGCTCAACTAAAATCTGCCAGAGTCAGACCCATCTCTAAAAAAAAAAAAAAAAANAAAAAAACAGTACACTGATCTCTGCTGTTCTCCATGCGTCACTTCTTATTACAGATTTTTTTTTTTAAGCACAACAGGACCTGATTTTTCGGTTACGCTAACCTTATGTATGATCTCGCTCTCCCTGAGGGGCTGAGATGCTGCTTTCCTGCTTGTTAAAGTTTCTATACTAAGGACAAAGGTGTGGTTGACTTTTGCCCTCACAGCATCTGGAGTTTGGAATGACCTAATTGAGGAGATCAGGTTAGTAAACCCAGTATCAGCTTTTAAAGGACCATACATTTTGCATGTTTGAGTCTAATATATTCAATTTTTATATATGTAATGTTACTGACAATCATTTCCCAAAGCATGCTACTAGAACGGTGAATTAAAAATGTTTTTTCTACCTTCCAGACTGCTTGGTTTCAGTTCATTCTGGTACGCTATTAAAATCAGCTTGTTGCTACTTGAAACGTTCTTGGGATAGGTAATAATCCATCAACATGAACAACACGTATATTCAGGTTTTTTTCAAAATTACATAATTTTAGTGTTTAAGCGCAATAAAAAGCACAGAGTGAATGTATGCCTCCACCGGCGAATATAGTCCCAAAAGAAGACCTGCGTTCATCGAAAAATTTAAACGACCGTGACTTCATAAGGCTGCATAACTATTAGCAGGAGAAACATGGATTTTTAAGGTGGGTGTATCACTTGAATATTTGATTTTGAAAGATTAAGAGATTTTTCAAAATATCAGGAAAGCTGAAATACGGTTTTATCCTTTGGGAAATGATTGTCAGTAACATTACATGCATGAAAATTGAATATATTAAGCTCAAACATGCAAAATGGATGGTATGGTCCTTTAAAAGAATCCTTATTGCAGGATTATCCCTATCCTTTTTAATGCTTCTGTTTTTATTTTTTACATTGTCATGTTGAATTTTAGATGGCGTAAACTTTCCAATTTCTCTTTTAAAAGGTACTACAAAAGTAAAGTTTTACTCTTAGTAATAGTTTTAGTAATACCCTCTGTTGATCTTTTTGCTCACTCCGCCTACATGGGACTATATGAGAGAACATGACTTCTGAGCAAACTGAGTGGCATCAACTAATGTAAGGGAAAAAATGGTGCCTTTGCATTCAGCCGCTCTTTTTTCACGATTATCTGTCCATTTCCACTGGTTTTCTCTTTTATCCTTTTCTTCCATCTCTGCATGCCGCAATTGTCTTTTTTCCACTTTATAAAATAGAAGATCTGCGGGAAGCAACATTTCACTGCCCAATAGGGGAAAATGATCAAAAAGGACAAAATGCTAGCACATGCCGCCTCCTCCATTACATTATGTTGCTTCATGAACTGATTTACAAAATCCTTCCTGGTCCCTCAGCCACCCTCTCCACTTCCCTTCGCTCAACCTGTCAGCAACCCGTCCTTTCCTCCATGCTGCTCACTTTCCCGCCACCTTACCACCACTGCGGAGTGTGTTTGTTTTGCACTTCAGACTTTGTCCGTCGTTCACCTTTCCAACCACTCGCTGGTTTCTTCACCGCAGCACAAACTCACTTTCTTCCCCCGTTTTGTTGTGTTTATCCCTCGCTCTCCTGTTTGTTCTCTCTCTCTCCTGCCGGTGCTGCATTATAAACACTCCGTTCTTCCCCGTGGAGATTTCAAGCATCTCTTTTGTGCGCGCCAAGTGTCAAACACGCACACACTCAAGCACACACACTTCTAGCTACATGGCTAAACAAACTTACAAGGTACACGCTTTCTTTCCATTTTTGTGTAGGATAATAGATCTGAACCACTTGCGTTACAGGCCCACACACACTGACACACACAATCCACTTCACACACCCCACAGTGTTTTGTGTAAACAGACCCTTCTGGTGGTCTCCCTCTGTCCATCACTCCTCTCAAGCCCTCCATCATTTGATCATTCTCTTTTCTACCTCTTGCTGTTTCTCTTCAATTCTCTCTCTCTCTGTACAATCACTTATTCTGCGTGTCTTCACCCCCTCACTTGCTCATCTCTCTCTCTCTCTCTGNCCCCTCTGTGTGTGTGTATCTGACCATTCCTTTCTTCTCTGCTTTCAGTCTTCAGAGAGTTCTTCTTTTCACTGTAACGATGGATGAGAGGCTGGGGCCATCTGCAAGAGCTGATAAAGCCGCCCTCACATACACACGCACAAACACACACACACATGCAAATACTAACACACACAGAAACAGGCAGAAATACAAACACAGAAATGGAGATGCACGACTAAAATTGTAAATGCAACGAGCGCAAGAAGACACGCCCCCAAATATAATGCGTAAATAGTAACAGATGTTAACACACACATCAATTCAAAACAGTGGTTATGTAGGACACACACACACACACACACCTCTGCATGTTAAGAGGGAGACTGATAGAAAGAAAACAGGGAACGGGGTGAAAAAAGGAGATGCAGAAAGTAAAAAAGAATGACTACATTAGTTGGAATAAAAATGAGGAGGAACTGTTGAGTAAAGCAGGGGTCAGGAAGAACAGCGTCTCAAAAATGGGGCAAAGAAGAGTGTGTGATGAAGATGGAGGATAAAAATAAGGACTGGAGACGGCCTGAAGGATAGATTATGCAAAGCGATGAAGTGAGCAGAACGTTAGCAAGTTGGTCAGCAGCGCCACTGAAGGTCATCCTTTTATGTGACAACAGATTTCCATGTGATTCTTCAAAACTCTTGAGAAAAACAGACGCTGGTATATTTGCGTACAGTAGCTGCTTTGGTACCTGTGGGACCAAGAACCGGGAGATGTACGCTCATTAGTCATCTATCTGCACTCCATCTGTCCAATAGTAACGCATTCTACCTCAATTATGAAACAATGAATTGAGAATGGTGTGTGTTTTGTGTCGACATGAAGATTCTCTGTTAAACTAGTTAAACACACTTCATTAATTCAATGCGACACTCCGTTTCAGTCGCCAGAAAGACCACCGACTGATCTGAAAGCTGCTGCACTGAGAGGCACCAGCTCTGCATTATAACACAGCTGGTTGTTCTAACGTTTCAGAAACAGAGGCGTGCTAGGGCTCTCATCATTCTAATGCGGGGCCGCTGGAGGACGTGCGGGATGCCAGCGATGGCTACCGCGAAAAATAATCCACATCGCTTTCTTCAGCCTCTCTGTTTTTCTATTAACATGCAAAGACTGGCTCGTCTGCTGTCCGACTAAGTGGCCACATTCTCAGAGGAAACTGGAAGCTGCTGTCACTAATACCAATTAAAACTTGTGACTTTGCCTCAGAAAATCAGGTCAGATTCTTGTTGTGATTCGGCTGCTTTTCTCTACAGAGGGCAACAGAATCCAAATCCGTCTCAGGAGAATTTACATTAATAATTAATAAGCCAAATTGGCAAGTTTACCAGCCAGACAAAGTACCAAAGTACCTCTGTGCCTGATTTAACACACTAGACTAAAGCAGTATCCTGTTTTTTTATGTCTCACATCACTAAATATTTTAATTTATCACACTCCAGATGATCATGGATCAGTTCCGTTCTCACGCTTGTATTACTTCATGCTGCTCGAATGTGAAAGAATGCCAAGTTATGCGGCAGAAAAGATGTTTTACAGAAAACATTTTTGATTGTTGCTTCTTATCAAAAAGAACAATCAAAGCCAATTAGAACAGGATAATTTCCTACATTTTCAGCGAAGTATTATTTGTTATTTCATGCAGATTTAGTTTGTGGTGTTTTGTCTTAGTTTAATCTTAAATCTAATTTTCTATCATGTCTTTTCTCTCTCTCTTTACAGAAAGTTTTATGTAGGTTGTGTGATTATAAAAAACAAAAAGCAGGAAAAATTTTAATCCTATTTTAGTCCCCAGCCCCTTCAAAAAAATGCATTTCATATTTTATTTCAAAATAAGTTAGATCAGAGCCCAAAATCTGCAGAAAAAAAAAAAACAAAAAAAAAAAACTATAACTGGAAGAACTTCGATTGGATACTGGCATTAAAGATGAGTGCCAGGTTTGTAAAAACCTTCTATCCAATGATTCTTTCATTTTAGCCAGTCAGTGCTCCAGTGTTTTCATCTGCACTGTAAAATACAAAAAAAAAAAAAAAAAAAAAAAAAAACAGGCTTTCATAAAGCACTGGCGGCTTATTTGGTCATATATTCCAGCTTTGACTGAATTTCATTTGAGGAAAAACTCAATCATGACCTTGGTTTTGGATATTAAGACACTAAGAGGAGGATTTCAAACTGTAGCCATAAACCTCTTTCTAAATTATGGCTTCAATACCAGCTATGTACACCAGCCATGGAAATATGAAAAATGCAAAGAAAAATTAAACACCATTTCCCCATATTTATTTTGTGAATGCACTGGATTGGTTTCTTCCTCTCTGAAGTCAGCTGCCTCATATTACTCCTACTGAATAATACACACGACTAATCAGGACACACACAGCTACATGACCGTGTGATGATTGTCAGTACACCTGAAAAGAACACTGCAGTTCCTGGACATTTTCTACAAACAAAAAGGGAAAGAGAATTCCATTAGCGTTCATTATTTAGAATGGATGTTCAAATATGGCTTCACTAAAATGACAATGTCCCATATTAAAACTGACACACATAACTGCATCGACAAACCCTGCAAATCACTAACATGCAAACACATATGCTTCTACGCAAAAACACATGCGAAAAGATGAGATTGGTTAATGAAGAGGAAAGAGGCAGCAGACAGCAATTATTACAGGTAATAAAAAGAGTGAAAGCCGAGTTGTCTGTCAGACGCATGAGAAAACAGATGTGAACTATGACAATGTGAAGACAGGAGATGGACGGAGAGAAACACAGGACAGAGACAGACAGGAAGGAAGATAGAAGACAGGGAGAGAGAAAGAAGAGGCAGGAAATGGTAGCTAGGTTTAAAAGAAGAGAGAATGACAAACAGAGCAGTGTGAGAAAAAAATGAGGGAGGTATATTGTGAGGAAACGAGGGACCAGGTGTATATAAAGAGAAGCGAGGAGGGGAGGCAGGAATCCGATTTAGAAATAAATTAGTTAGGAGGAGTGGGCAGGGAGGGCACAACAGAGGGATGGAGGGACTAAGGAGCGACAAATAAGGAGAAAATTTCCATAGAGAGCAATGGAAGGAGAGAGAATGAGGGAAAGAAGATAAGACAGGGAGGGGGAGGTTTTCAAATAAATAGAGGAAAGAGAGCAAACAGATAAAAGAAAAATTTGGAGGGGAACTTGAACAGACAAAACAAATTAGCTACACGAGACAGACAAGGAGCAAGAGACAGAGGAGAAAGAGAGGAAACGGAGGCAAACAGAACAATGAGGTGAGAACAGGATGAAAGAAAACATGGAAAGAGAGAGAGCTGTGAAAATAAATCAACTAACAGCAAGGGTGGGAGAAAGAGAGAAAGGTACGCGGGGGAAAGATGAGAAATGAGAGAGTGAATAATAACTGGATATTGAAAGAAAACTGGCGCAGAGGAAATTATGAAACGGAAAAAGGGAGTTGGGAGGAAGATAGCGATGGAATAGATAGAAAGTGGAAACAGTGGGGGGGATGACAGATGAGAGGAGTTAGGCAGAAGGGAGGAGAGGAAGGATCGGCTGAAAAAACATAAACGACAGGTATGTGACAGCGGGAGGAAGTGTGTCGTTTACACACAAGATATACATACCTGCAGATACTATATGGCCACACATCACACAGCTGTATGTGTGGTATGGATAAAGCATCACCTGTACACGCCTGTATATAGTCTCACCCGCACACGCCTGCATGTAAAGTCTCACCCACACACGCAGAGTTGTGAAAAACAGAAGGTGGAAATTGATAGCAGGAGCAGGAGGTGAGGAGGGCAGATGGAAATGGCTCAAGAGATGAGGGTGAGTGCTATTATTTTGAGGGATAATGGTGGGAAAAAAAGATAGCGGGGTCNGAGAGAGAGAGAGAGAGAGAGAGAGAGAGAGAGAGAGAGAGAAAGAGAGAGAATAGGGCACTCATTACACACACAGATAACATATGGGAGAGATCTGGTGGTGTTTCTGGGGAGGCATATTCAAAAATAAAAATCTTTCAGTGTTTTTTTTAGCTGAGTGGAATATTTTGTGGTTCTTACTGAATTTTACTGCGAGAGAGAAGCTGAAGAGTGAAGGAGCCGGATTCAACACAACAATTCTGATTGTTGTCACATTGTGGTCCGTAAATGCTGGACAGAGTAGAGATCAGATTTGGATTATTTAACCTTAAAGAGATAGAGGAGGAGGTCTTTCGGCTCATTCTCAGGGACAGGGTGAGAAGCTCAGGGTTGAGCCGCTGCTCCTCTGCATCCAAAGGAGTCAGTTGAGGTGGTTTGGGTACCGAGTAAGGATGCCCCCGGTCGTCTTCCAAAGGGGTCTTCCAGGCACATCCAACTGGGAAAGGCCCTGGACATGCTGGAGGAATTATATTTCCCGAGAACGCCTCGGAGTCCCCCAGGAGGAGATGGAGGCACCGGCCAGGGACAGGGAAGTGTGGGCCGGGCTGATTAGTCTGCTGCCACAGCGACCCGGACCCGGATATGCGAATGATAATGGATGGAAGGGAAGAGAGGCTAATTCTGAGCTCTGATACAACCAACACACAATCTGAGATGCTTGCAGTTTGAGCGGATCTATGACAAGTTCTTAGAATGGCAGAGTCTCTCATCTCCTCCCAGCTGAGAGATCTTGTAATTTGCGCATCCTATCTGCTCTCAGTTGTGTAGTTTTGCACATCAAAACGCTGCCAAGACAGGAAAGATTATTATATAATTGAAGTGATTTTGGGATTTCTGAAGTTGCGTAATCAGAGTTTGGTATAAGAGACTCCACAGAAAAGGTGAAGGAGTTGGAGAGATTTTTTTCTTCTTTTAATTTAGTTATTTAAATGAAAATAAGAGAGTGGTTTTAAATTTGATAATGGAAGATAATAGAAGAAATAATGAGGGCACGATCTGTGTACCATTAATGAACTCTACAGACCTGGTTCCTATTATAAAGCAATTTTTTTTTTCAGTAGACTAAAACAATATATACAGTGCTGTAAAAAAAAGTATTCGACTCCCTCCTGATTTCTTCTATTTGTGTGTATCTCATCATAAACTGTCAGATCTTCACACAAAATCTAACATAAAACAAAGGCAACCTGAGTTCACACAAAATGCAAGTTTTAAATGATAATTGTATTTATTGGAGCAAAAAAGGGTATGTTATAGCAACTAGGTGTGTGTGAAAAACTGTTCGCTCCCTGACTAAATTGCTAGTTGTGCCTTTAGCAGCAACAACTGCAACCAAAAGCTTCCGATCAGTCTCTGACATCACTGTGGTGGAGTTCTGTTCCACACTTCTTTGCAGAACTGGTTTACTGTCACCACATTGGAGGGTTTGCCAGCATGAACTGCTCTTTTCAGGTCCCACCACAGCATCTCAGTGGGGTTCAGGTTTGACTAGGCCACTCAAAACTTTAATTTTAATCCTTTTGAGCCATTCAGAGCTGAGCTTGCTCTTATGCTTTGGATCGTTGTCTTGCTGCATAACCCAGTTGCGCCTGAACTTCAAATCACAGACCTGAGATTCTCCTTCAGGATTCTCTGGTAGAGAGCGGAATTCGTGTTTCCCTCAATTATGGCGACTTGCTCTGGCCCTGAAGCAGCAAAGCATCACCATAACATTACACTGCCACCTCCATGCTTGACATAGGTATAATGTTCTTTTTGTGGAATTCTATGTTTGGTTTATGCCAGATGTAACTGGACCCCTACCTTCCAAACAGTTCAACTTTCCACTCATCAGTCCACAGAACATTCTCCTAAAAGGTTTGAGCATCATCAAGGTGTGTTGTGGCAAAATTCAGACGAGTCTTAATGTTCTTCTGGCTTTGCCATTCTCCCATGGATGCCATTTCTACCCAGTGTCTTTTGGATAGTGGAGTCATGAACTCTGACCTTTATTGAGGTGAGAGAAGCCTGCAGTTCCTTGGATGTTTTCCTTGGATCTTTTTGTGACTTCCTGGATGAGTCAGTTGTCGCTGTGCCCTTGGAGGAATTTTGGAAGGTTGGCCACTTCTGGGAAGGTTCACTATTGTTCCAAGTCTACTCCATTTGTAGATAATGTCTCTCACTGTGGATCTGTGGAGTCCCAGAGCCTTACAAATAGCTTTGTAACCTTCCCAGATGGATGGATTTCAATCACCTTCTTCCTCATCTCTTCTGGAATGACTTTTGATCTTGGCATAGTGTGCTACAGGTGAGACCTTTTAGCTACTTCATGCTTCTGAAAATGGTCTATTTAAGTGATGGATGGATGGATGGATGGTAATCAGGCCTAGGTGTGTCTAGTCCAGCTTCAACCAGTTATTAATGCAGTTTGGTAGTTTTTTGGATGTAGTACCTGAGGAGCAAATACTTTTTCACACAGGCCTAGTTGGTCTTAAATAACCTTTTTGCTTCAATAAATACAATTATAATTTAAAACTTGTATTTTGTGTTTGTTCAGGTTGCCTTTGTTTTATGTTAGATTTTGGTTGAAGATCTGAAACAGTTTAGTATGAGATAATACACACAAAATACACACAAAGAGAAGAAATTGGGTCCAATATTTTTTCACAGCACTGTATAACTTACTTATGTTAAGACTATTTCTCATAATGCACAAATATCAACATTGCCTTTACATCCCAGTTTGTTCTTCAGTTACAGATGCTGCTGCTATTTTGCATATCCAATTAATGTTTGAATGTAGACTCTGGATGGAGATGCTCTTTCGCATTTTTAATATGATGCCTCAATAATTAAAAATCTAAAATTTAAATAAAATTCTACTGCTTTTGTCTGGTTGCTGTATTTTTCTTTGATATATCCAATCAGTACTTTCTGCTACCACAAATTACCCCTACTTTTACCCAATATTACAAAAACTAAAATAGTTCATCATTAATACTCTCATCGCTGGGAGGAGAAAAATACTGGGAAAAGATGAATTAAGACCGAAAAACTGCACTAAAAAAAAAACTCTATTGCATGGATTGTGTGTAATTGTTGGGCATGTCCGTTTTGACGTTTAACTCAGAGAAGATTGAACTGCGGGTGTGATGGAGCATTTCATAAATTGTGCTCATGCCTGTTTCATCAATTTTCTACAGTTTTCGGCCTTGAGATGATAATAGACTTCTGTGTTTTGTAAATTATGTTCTCATATATGAGCTGCAGGAAAATAAATCTCACTGCATTGACTTGTATGTGAAACCAATTAAAAAACTGAAGCAATCAGGCCAAAACCACAAACACCAAATATTTCTCAGCACTTGTAATTGCTGAGATTTAATTATAAAGTATGGTTCTATATTATTAGCAACGATTTCTATGGAAGATTGTATATTATTAATAATGATTTTTGTCCTGCTATTTTGATGAATTAAATTATAAAAGAGATGAAACAGACAGGAGAAGGGATGGAAAGGACAAAAGCAAGTGAGAGCAAAACCAGAAAATATGAGAAGAAAAACTGTAGAAGCTGTGTGTATGTACGTATGTAAGTGTGTGAGCTAATACAAAAAGGGAGAAATGTCATTGTATAAAATACTGGGCTAATTTGGTCCCATAATTGCCATGGCAATGAGTGGCAGACAGCAGGGAGGGAGGAATGTTCTATTGCAGTCAGACACATGGGAGATTTGACTGAAAACAGGAGGCTACAAACAGTAATAAAAAGCCATGCACACACTCACTGTACACACACACACACACACTCACACACACTGGGAGTAAGTCTGTTCACGTTGGAGGCTCTTCACGCATGACCTTCTCAAGGTCAGAGGTGGTTTCTTTGGAAATTAGAGCCTGTACGACTGCATGGGAATCTGTAGCTGCGGAGTGATGGGTTTGCCCTCCTGCAGGTGTGTGTTTGCAGGTCGGTGCGGGTGTCCTAACACCTGGTCAGGGGTCCTTCACGCTAACACAGCTAACAAGGCAGCCTGTGAACACCGTGCCCCCCCATGCCCTCAGTCTTTCTCCCCCAAACTTTCCGATTATTTGTCGGAAATCTTATCTTCTGCTTTTTTTTTTTAAGGTTTGTTTGNCCCCCAAACTTTCCGATTATTTGTCGGAAATCTTATCTTCTGCTTTTTTTTTTTAAGGTTTGTTTGTCCAAATCAAGTCCACAAAAAAAACATAATTCAACACTTAAAAGGCAAACGTGGATATAACATTTATTAGCACGTCAGCTTGATTGAAAAAAATCTAAAAGAATGAGCACTCGTTTGCCCCTGGAGGATTTGTTTTTGATGACAGTGAAAATAATGGAGATGGGGCCAAACCAACACACGGCGCAGGATGTTCAAAACGTGCAAATGAAGGTGTTCACGATGAAGTGCAGCAAGGCTAACACTCTTCCTCTAATTAGGACTCAACCTGTTTCAAGCTGAAAACTGTTCTTTGGAGGACGGGGAAGAAGATGGGGTGGAGGCATGGGGGTACAAGAATACGCACAAGATTGCACACTTACACACACAACCACACATATCTGCATTGTAAAATGTACTATTAAAGACACTGACTGACATGCAAATGTGCTCCAATAGCAGAAACAAGAACGACGCACATAAGAGTTAGTGGGTTTGATTGAGGAGGAAAGAAGGGCAGAGCATGAGCGAATCATTCGAGAATCATGGGATGATTGCTAAATCATTTTCTGATATTCAAATTTAGACTTGCAAGGAGCTGAGAGAGGGAGGTGAGGGAGGTGAGGGAGGATAGGATCAATGAGCGATGTCTGATAGTTCCAGAGTAAGAGTTTCCATTCCTCTGTAGCTACATAAATGTCTACTGAATGGAACATAATGGTGGGAAGGAAGGAGAGAGAGGAAAGAGAGGAGGCTGGGGTNGAGGAACAGGAGGAGGTGTATAATAGGAACATTGGTAGGAGAAGACACGACAGGATTCGGCCTTGATCTTGTCCGTTTGTGGAGAATGAGGGTGGGACAGGAGAGAGCGGGTCAAGATGAGAGAAAACAAAGGAGGGAGGGGGAGAGGAGATGTGAAAGAGGCTGAGGGAGAAGANCAAGATGAGAGAAAACAAAGGAGGGAGGGGGAGAGGAGATGTGAAAGAGGCTGAGGGAGAAGAGGATGGGAGAAATCCGAGAGATGAGATCGATAGAGGGATGAAATGGATGTAAGAAGGGAAGAGACAGAGGCAGCAACAACATAATAATGTAGCAGAATATTCCTGAAAGAGAAAAATACCCTTGAAATAACAGATCCGGTGATTCAAAGATGAAGGAGAAAGGCAGTTTCGGGGGGAGGCTTGTTAGGATGGAAGGAGGGAGTGAGGACAAGAGATGAGGAGGGAGGAAGGTGGCTAGTGATGGAGTGATTCCCTGCAGACAGATGGGGACACCTGCGAAATATGATTGATGGACAGGTGAGCAGATAGATAAATGGAGAGGCAAAGAGAGAGAGAGAGAGAAGCTGCCCCCCTTTACTGATGTGATCACGTATGGGAAGAGACAAAACACGTAAACGCCCACCCACCCGCCCACACACACCCACACTCCTTTACTGCTGTAAGAGTGAGAGAACAGCTTCACCTCTTTCTGTTTTTCCCTCTAGTCTACAACATAGCCATTTTTCTCTCAGAGAGGCGTCAGTTCGGGCTCCTGCATCATCCACTTATCACATCATGGAAGAAGAAGCTGTACTTTTTCACCTGCTATCAATCATTCCACCAAATAGCTTTCTGTTCTCATGTAGCTGAGGGCTGCTTGATACTTTTAACATGACTAGAAGCTGGGGAGAAAAAAAAAATAACATAAAAGGTGAAAATCCAAAATGTCAAGGTGTTAATTTCATACTATCCCCTCCTCCTCCTTCCTGCCGAGCTTGATCCCACAGCACACGTCCATCGCTGCTGTCGTTCTGTCACCACCCTTTCACCATGACATCCATCACTCCTCCTCCACGCCTTCCTCTTCTTATTCCCGCTTCAACACTGCATTTTATGTGCTCTATTATACACTCCCTCGCTCTACCAGCGTATGTGAAGGAGTTCAGGAGGTTACATTTTTAACAATCAGTAGAATCAGCCAAAGCAGATCATTTTAAAGGAAAGGGCTATAGCTGGTTTATTTTTTATCATCTATAAATCATATAAAAGACCAAAACCAAAAATGATTTGATCCAATGATTTGATTTTTGGCTTCCAAAAATTATTAAAACACATCCTGTTTAGGTGACATATTTCATCCCTCTCAGGACAATTTTTATTTATTTATGGATTTTACGAGCTACGTAAAGAAAGCCGTACGCCTTCCTGGTTCTGTGACTACTCTCTCCTTCGTCAAATGAGTTTAATTGTGCAGCTAAAAATGGTTCCAATTTAGCTTCACCTAGTCTGAAAGCTCAATTAAAAAGATCACAGGAGAAGATGAAAAGGTAGAATAGAAAATAAAGGCAACAAAAGGTGAAGCAAATGTGTAGCAAATAGATACTTGGTTCTTTTCTGCTAACAAATACATCATCCATGACCTCTACATACAGTATGCAAAACATGTATCTTCTTTTTCATTAAATTAATGCCTCTTTTTATCCATTTCCACTTATTTTACTTGCTCCACTATTTCACTGTGCCCTATACTTTCCGATTTTGTTTCCCACTGTATTAAGAGCTCAAAAGGACACATCAGTACGACATAGACGACAGCAGATCTGTGTTGCCGCTGGGGAAATGTTGCTTCTTCCTGACACCCATCTGCTCCTGCCCAGAAATGAACAGACTATCAGTGTGACAGATGGCGATTTCAACACCATTATATCCAAATTAATTTGAGTTCAAAGTTTGGTGCCACTGCAGCACATTTCCTACTGTTGCCATTTGCTTCGACAAAAGTTGGAAGTCCTCTTGTGGGGGTTTCAGTATCAACAAGGATACATGAGTGACTCCAGCTCTGCCTTCACTTGTCAAAGCAGCAATTACCAAGCTGCTTCAGCCCCTCCAGCAAAAAAAAAAAAAAAAAAAAAAAAAAAAAAANAAAAAATCACACAGCTCGATGACTTTCTCACCCTCCTGCCCTCCACTTTTCACCGTGTCTTGCAGTGTCTGACCCAGTCACCGCCCTTCACTTACAATATATCCATCTATCCCACCGATGCTTCATTCCTCCATCTGTGTTTTTCTATGTCCATTGTGTTTGGTTCACTCATATTGCGCTGAAGGTGAAAGTGGTCATTGTGTTAACACGGTCTGCAGCTCAACAATACAAAGGTGGAGGGAAAACTGTACAGGTGGAGAGATATGGGGAAATGAGAGGGATGAGGGAGAGAAAGGATGGGTGAAGTGAGGTATGGAGATAGTGGGCAGGTACAGAGAGTGAGGATAAGGTTGTGGAAATAGGTACTGTATATTATGACTAAGAGGTGGGAGGGAAGAAGAGAGTGATGCAGGTAGCGAAAAAGGCAAAGACTGGGTGGAAACAAGGTGTAAAGTCCTTGAATTGGAAAAGGTCAGGAGCTACTTTCCAGCTAGTAGAATTTGTTGAAGAAGCACTATACGGTGCAAACAGTCATTTTCTCACTGAGCAATAAAGCACACTGAAAGTGAGTATGAAATATTATTTGTCTTATAAGTCAAATACCAACGTCCTCAAATCAGGTGTGAATATGAACTGAATTCTGCTTCTCAGAATGCTCAAAACTCTTATGAGATGAGTTCTTCATTTGAGTAGTGATGAAGCTAAGTTAATCTTATGAAAATTTATTGTCTGCTCATCAGACCTCTAATATAGTAAAATAAACACCCCTGCGAGAGAAAATTAATGGAATCAAATTTAATCCAAATAAATCTGTGCGCACATTACCATTCATTCATTCCTTCCTCCAGCTTGGAGCTGACAGACAGATGATTTGTTTGATTGCCAAACCACCAGTGTGAGTCAAATTCAATCACATCCCAGGAGTCAAAATGCACTGTGTTAAGTCAGCAGGCAGCAATGGCTGTATTTCATTCTGAGCACCAATGAAGAGGTGGAAGGAGGGGGAAAGGACTGGATCAAGAGGAAGAAAACAGCAAGCAACAAAAAGGCAAGAGGGTGGAGCAGGTAGGAACTGGAAGGCAAAGACAGGTTAGACCAGGAATCACCAGGAATTTTTCAAATGCAGCAACAATCGTCCTTAATCGCCCTTTCGCACTTCAGGAACCGAGGAACTTTGTTTTGTTTTCTCAACAAGAAACCATTTTTAGCTCCTGTCCCAGAGTACGTACTCTGGAGAAGGAGTAAGGCTCAGGACCTGCTGGGTGGAGCACATGAGGCTGACATACAAGCTTCCTTAGGTAGACAACTAAATAAGCAATGATCCAAATCATCAAAACAGCTCTGACATACAGAGTAATAAGATTTGTTCTGATGTTATTCTGAGCATCAACCAGCATACAGAGGTACTGTCAGTGTAACAGACTTGGTGATGTCTTTCTTGGCAAGATCCCTCAGGATGAGAATTTGCCATCAAAAAGTAAGCTGTGTGTTGTGGAAATGACATGGCTGTCGCATTGAAGACATCACTTGCTCTAATTTCCATAATCTTCACGGTAACTTGAAGCATGTAAGTTATGGGAATATGAGGAAGGAACTTGCTGAAGAAACCACATAGTTCCTAAACGGGATAAAAGCATCAAAATTTTGATGCTGTTGTTGCCTGTTCAGCTAAAATATGGCTGACTTCTGCTACATCACCTGTATTTTAGCTTCTTGGCACAAACATCTTGTTTAAAAAATTGATTTCACATTTAATCCCCCCAAGCAAAATCTTTCCACACTTGGCTACAGACCAAATACAACCGAGCCAAAGATATCAAGGCCCAAAGGCGTTTGAGCGTCTGGCCCGCAGAGGTCAGAGCGGCGATAAACACCATTATTCTCCAACAATCTCTTTAATACATGGTTTGATTCGCTCTAGGACCTCTGTTCTCATACATGTCAGTTTTACTGTTATTAAACTGTGTTTTAATTCTAGCCTACCACTTTTATCGATTCAGAGTGACTTTCATTACCATTTTCTCATTTGTAACGGGCTTTGTGATGCTGTTAAAGCCTATAAAAGTTAATAGAAAATCATCAAAAAGCAGATAAATGAAAGGAAGAGGATAGTGAATGGGAGAAAGAGAGAACAACGAGTGAACAAGAGCAAAAGAGAGAGTTAATGTATGGATGGGGTATACGTTACTGAGTGGGGGATGTAGGGATCAGACATCCACAGGGGGTGAAGAGAGAGATGGATGCATGAGATGAGAGAAGGAGATTTATCGAGTCGTGATGAGCAGTGACATATAGTATGTGTGTATATATACAGTGTATGGTACAGAATGTGTTCCTTGTGGATGGATGGATGTCTGTCTGGATTGCAACCTTGTATCATCTTAAAGGACCATTCTGGTCATTTTGCATGTTTGAGCCTAATATATTCAATTTTCCTACATGTAATGTTACTGACAATCATTTCCCAAAGCATACTACTGGAACGGTGAATTAAAAATGTTTTTCCTACCTTCCAGACTGCTTGGTTTCAGTTCATTCTGGTACGCTATTAAAATCAACTTGTTGATACTTGAAACGTTCTTGGGATAGGTAATCTATCATCGCCAACAACACATATATTCAGGGTTTTTTTAAGTTATGTAATTTTAGCGTTTAAGTGCAATAAAAGCACAAAGTGAATGTATGTCTCCACCAGGGAATATAGTCCCAAAAGAAGACCTGTGTTTATTGAAAAATTTAAATGACCGTGACTTCATGAGGCTGCATAACTATTAGCAAGCGAAACATCAATTTTTAAGGTGGGGGTATCGCTTGAATATTTGATTTTGAAAGATTAAGAGATTTTGCAAAATATCAGGAAAGCTGAAATACGGTTTTATCCTCTGGGAAATGACTGTCAGTAACGTTACATGTATGAAAATCTAATATATTAGGCAAACATGCAAAATGGCCGGTATGGTCCTTTAAGTGTGAACACTGAAGGAAAATCACATCCTTTCATGCACTTTGACACCAAAGAGACAATCTGTTTCTTTCTGAGTCTGCACAGAAAGCACTTTTACAATAAATACACACACTCTCACCATCAAATATTGCACCTTCACAGCCTGAAAAAGGAAAAGAAGCACATACACCTATTCAGACACTCCAAAATACAAATACTCATCCGTACACATGATGAAAATTCATTCTCAGAGCTGCAGCACTTCCCACATATGAACACACGTGCACACTAGAACATTCTGTTACTTGATTTATCACCTTAAAGCTCCAATATGAGCATTGTTCGATATCAGCATGGATATAAAAAAATTTCCTGTAATGTGAGAAGGTTCCTGGTACAGCAGATCTCACTGAGCTTTGATCTCATTTCAATTCATTGTTATGGTTCAGCCGTCTGTATGGTTGAGTCCCTCCAGCTTTCATCAAATCTCCCAACCCCAAACAAAGAAAATATGAAACCAACCTCTCACAAGTGTTTGCCACCTTTCCAGAACAAAATGGTGAAAAACAGAAGTAAAGAAATGGCTTTTGAGAAAGTCAAATACTCAGAAGAAATCTTTTTCCTCTATTGTTGCCAAGTGAAGCCAAGCCAAGGTTGAAATGTGAAAGAAAACTGGCCTTGTATTCAACATGTGGGAAGACAGATGACTCAGGTGGAATACTAGCTCATTTCACATCTGCTGCATATGGGAAAAAAAACTGGCAAACTTTAGCCTGTTGGAATGTGTTAGACATCACAGTTTAGTTCTGTGAACCATTTTTCTGTCCCCTAATAGTGAAAGGGAAAAACATAATGCAGCAACTCCACACTGGGAAAGCATAAGAATATTCTATAAGGAACAAAACCTTTATTATTTTCAAAATGATTTTGCAGCTTGTTTTTGCAGCTTGTTGGGACTATGACAGGAAAAGCTAGAGAGCTGGCTGACATGATGCAAAGAAGAAAGGTGGATAT
>VXCM01005801.1:0-31567 GCA_014773175.1 Lucifuga dentata
AAAGTTTGCTGAGTTGACTCGGAGCTCTCGACAGTGCAGCCATCTTACAGCGCAACCGGAAGCATCGCAACCGGAAGCATATTTTATGTTTAGTTTTTATTCTTTTGTTTTTCTCCTTAAGGGAGGGGAGGTCTATTGATGATGGCTGATGGCTTCTTGACCTCGCCTGACACATCCTTTCTTTTATTTTTTATTATCTGGATTTTATGCAGTCTTATGTGTGTACAAAAAAACTATTCTATTCCATTCTGCTCTCAGACTTTTGACCATTTGTGGTAACAGTTGTATATGTACAATTTAACTTTAATCATAGAAGAATTTATGTTTTATTTGCTCTCTTATACTTTTCTTTGGTATTATTTTTTCGTTCTTTGATTTTTTTTCTTTTATTTATTTTTTTTCAATCGCTGCCACCAGATGGCGCCAGACTTCACCTTTGGCGCGACGTAGTTTCTGCGACAAAATTTTCAACGACTACGTCAATTTCCCGCGACCTGCGTGAGTATTTGGAAGAAGGTAGCATCATGGCGTCGGGATCAGGCGACTCTGCCACCGGACAAGATGCAGAATTGGATGATTTATTGGACAGTAAGGCTTGACGTTTAGTCTTTACAACGACATCCGCTTTACTCGCACTGTTACGGTTTGAATCGGTTGTTAAAACGATTAGAATTGATTTGCTCGGACCGGATGAGTGTCTGACTCTGATCACGGGAATGTTCTCGGTCCTGATCGTTCCTGTTACTTTTGAAAGCCAACAAACTAGCTCAGGTTAACATTGACGAGCTGACAGCCAGCCGGACTGTTTAACAAACATCACCTCAGCGTTTCTTCCTCTCAGATCGGGTTTTGTCTCCGTGATAAAGAGCTTTATGTTGCTAACGCTAGCTAGCTTTGAATCAGAGCTATCGAATTACTTTGACACATCATGTCCTTGAAATTTTATTTAACGACGAATAAATGTTCAGTGAAGCTCAGTGAAGATGTTTTTATTTTGCAGCCTTATTATTTGGTGTACTTTAAGTATGATATGACTCCTTCATTATCCTTGCATTCTTTATCTTTTTGACACCATTTTGAACATGTTATTATTATACATTATACACCCACCAAAGGTGCACATTTTATTGATGGTGATCAGTATTTTTTTTTTTAAATGACACTTTAGAACTGATTGCAGAATGCAATGCATTCACAAAATAAATAATTAGTAGTAATTTTGTCAGGCTGTGTGACTGCACCTGAATGCTCCATTGTGACAGAATTTTCAGTTACACCTTTTTTTTTTAACAGCTTCTTTGAAGTTTTTCATACATAAAAGCATACAGTGTCGTTAGATTACTTCAAAGAGGCTGTGCAGTATAATCCATGTGTTTTGAGCCAGAGATTGCATGAATTTTGAATAATCCAGTAATGATGGTCTGTTTGTTCCCAAGGCATTACCACAGAGGAAAATAAATAATATAATTCCATTAACATTTGATTGAGATTTCATGCCATTTCTTTGGGAGTGAGCAGATAGAGTGAATTTTCATTTTTGGGGGAACTACTCCTTTTAATGCTGTTGTAACATTATAATTAATGACCTCCCTGCCTTGCAGGTGCGTTGGATGACTTTGATAAGCCGTCAGCCCCTCGAGCTGAAGCTGCAGCCTCAGCCAAGAGCAACGCAGAGAAGGTCAGTTTGTGTATTGATGGTGCTGTTTGACTGTTCATGTCTTATTTTGTTAGTTTCTGCAGTGGTTAATGGCTTAGAGCAATTGAGTACTTGAGAAGGAACTAACATAACCACTTTGCATTGACTTTGCATGCAGTTTCTCTCCACTTCTCTGTAAAGCTCTTTACATGTTTTCTGTCTACCTGTGCAGCCTCCACTGCTGGAGGACTGCAAGTTCTTTGAGACGCTCTTTGAGGGGAACATGGCCGCTGAAGCCAAAGAGGAGTGGGAGAAGGCCATGTCTGAGCTGGCACAAGAGGAGCCAGAATTACTCCAGCACTTCCACAAACTGTCAGAGGCTGCAGGGAAAGTTGGTAAGATCCTTTATACTATGTGTGCTCTGTATGCGTACTATGCTCTCTGATTTGTCCCCATAGCTTTTATTTTTATTTCTGTACAGGTACTGACACTGCTTCCCAACAAGAATTCACTTCCTGTCTTAAAGACACCCTCCATGGCCTCGCCAAAAATGCAGACAACCTGCAGGTGGGCTAGCTGAAAGTCAAACAGTTTGGAGCATTGCTGACGTGGGACAATTTAACTCTTTGTGTTGTTTTCCTCTCTGATATCTTGCAGTCCACAGGACTAGCTGGAGATGATCTTGTCAAGGCTCTTGAAGGCTTGGGATTGGATGAGAGTGGTGAGGGGGGTGGCGACGATGGCAACATCCTGCCCATTATGCAGTCCATCATGCAGAATCTTCTCTCTAAGGACGTGCTTTACCCATCTCTCAAAGAGATCACTACTAAGGTGTGAATCTCTTTTAATAGCACTCTCTGGTGTACTGTACTCTGCAGCGTTACTCACCACTGTCACTCATCCTTACAGTATCCAGAGTGGTTGGATGCCAACAAGCCCACCCTAAGCCCAGAGGACTACCAGCGCTATGAACACCAGGCCAAAATCATGGGAGAAATCTGTAAGGAGTTTGAGAAGGAGGAAGAGGGGGCAACGGAAAAAGAGAGCACGTTCGAGAGAATCATGGATCTAATGCAGCAGGTGACCCAGCGCAGTATCTTCTCCTCAAACGGTCCAGATTTGACTTTTGGATAGTTGAATTAATCTAAACAAAATAATGAAAAGTAACCTGAATATGCAGGTTTAGTTTTATGACTTTGTATAGCTCAATTTGTAAAGCATAGTTGACATCATCTCATTGTATCTAATTGTGATTAAAAGTTCATTGTTATATTATGCTTTAATTTACAGCTGCAGGACCTCGGTCAGCCGCCCAAAGAGCTAGCAGGCGACACAGTAAGGTTTCCTGTTATTAGCCAGAACTGTAGTTTGCTTTTGAATTAATTTGGGAATTAGAAATTATAGTAAAAACCTATTTCAGTGTTTGACTAGTGTGAATGTTTTGGAGGGTTTTGTTATCCACATACCTTTTTTTCTGGATTAATCAAAAAAAAAAAAAAAAAAANAAAAAAAAAAAAAAAAACAAAAGAGAAAATGAAGATTAGAATAATATGAAAATAAAAATGTCTGGATTTTAGGACTACAAATGCTCTGCTAACAAAAAGTTAAAGTAAATATGCAGGGTCAAAGTGAGAGTATGGAGTTGGGAGGAAATGAGTAGGAAAGCAAGGAAACTTAAAGGAGCTCAGAAATGACAGCACTCTTTCTTTTCTCCTTACAGCCTGCTGGCTTTAACTTTGACATGGACTCCCTCAACCTCCCAGGCGGCCCTGGGGCCGGGGCTGCAGAGCAGTGCTCGGTCATGTGATGAGGGGGTTNCCTCCCAGGCGGCCCTGGGGCCGGGGCTGCAGAGCAGTGCTCGGTCATGTGATGAGGGGGTTCATCAGAGGCTCTGAAACAGGGTCGGTCTGGGTGCGTCAGTGATACAGAGGGAGTGAGGAAGGAGAAGTCAGGAGTGGGACCAGACCTTTGACTCCATTCTCCCTCAGGCAGAAGGTCTGTGGATGCGGGAATGGTGAAAGAAGGCGAGGGAAAAAAAAAAAAACCAACAAAAAAACAGGAGCTACACTCTCTTCTGTGACAAAATCACTGAACGCACACCTGAGAACATTTGAACGTCTGCGCTTTAGTTTGTCAGCAGCTCCTCAGAGTTTGGGTTTTAACAGCATTCCTTGCAAATAAAATACTCACTGCCCTTTTTTTTTTTTTTAATAAACAGTACTGTTTGGCCACATGGTAAAGTATTCACGGTTAAAACAGTGTCTTTGCAAAATGGTTATTATTTTTGGTCTCTCCACAAGGTGAAGATTCTCCTCTTTTAACTAAGCAGTTACGATCATAGCGTCAAATTTAACTGTGGACAGCGACATGAGATGCCGCAATTTCATAATTCATAATGTGAGTAATCGTTTGGAATCGCTCAACTTTAACACACACATCTGTTTTTCTGTACATGGTGTACAGGAATTGACTTAAAACCTGTAATTGTGATTTAATAATCTATTAACATCTGTAAAAACATTTAAAAATAAGTGTATATTTGTTAACTATTTAAAGAATTAAAAATACTTAAAACCTCACAAGAAGTACTTAACACTCAATTCAACCAGCAAATTTTACAAGACCTGAGTGTTACCTCCCTCAGAGGTATTGATTTGAAGTGATTGAAATTATTCCCAGATGCCTTTTTGCTGTGATTACAGTAATTAGTAGAATTAGATACTGTGCAAAATATTCCTCTTGTGCTCCCCTTGCATTTGACTTTTTAATTTTTTGGTGTGGGGCTCCTGCACCGCATTTTAGTGGTAGTCAGGAGCGTTTATTACCTGATTGCAAGTACGCTGTCTATGCCCTGCGTAAAATCTTTGCTCCCTGAAGAAAAGGAAAAGTTGAAGCCGACCTGCAGAGTGCTAATCATCTCACAGTATGACATGAGGAGAAAACAAGTCCATAACTTAATGCAGGTACAATGTTGATGAGGCAACAACAGCCAAGTACTTCCAGATTTAGTGGTTGGTTTGTTTGTTTACTCCAGCCACTTTGTTAGCTGTTTTGCTGACTTTTACCAGCCACTATGGCCAGTGGGCAAAAGTTTATCGCTCTGGCTATAGAGGGGTCCAGAAACAGCATGCAGGCAGCAGACTGACAGCTCATCATTCAAAGCTGACTGTGAAAGGATTCAGTCAGCCGTGCACTGAAAGATCTGATCCACACAAACACCGCTGAGGGGAGGCCGTGGAGGTTATCAGGCCTGTTGGTGTCATCATGGGAGGGATGCAAACTATTCAACTGTCAGGGCTGATGCAAACATGCCTAGGACATCGTTAAAAAAAAAAATGCAATAGGTTGTTTCACACTAGTGTTTTTTTTGTTTTGTTGTACTTTGTAAATATAACTATGAAATAAAGTAAGAAAACAATGCAAACAGATTTGTGTCCTTTTCTGTTTCATAACTGCTGTCATCATTAATTCTAACTGCATGTACAGTATATTACAAATTACAATTACAGTCTTAGTACTACAGGTTCCTTATTAGATTGATCGAGATCTTCGCCAAACATTGGAAATCAATACTGTGTTTTTTTCTGTAATTAAAGCAATAATACGCTGATCTGATCTGTACAATTTGTCCGTTTTGCGTGAAGCTGCAAAGTGACAGCAGAAATAGGCAGTTAAGATTGGTTATGATGTTTAGTGGAGAGTCAGTTCTGTTCTATGTGGTGTATTTCTATGCGCCGTCGTGGAGCTTTCTGCGTCACATTTTAAACTTTATTGTCCAAAACCGGAAGACAAAACAGGCTACGTGTCAGGAAAAAGGGAGAATCATCTGAATGGGCGAAGACGTTCAGGCCGCTTGACTTCATCTGTCTGGAATATTTGATTTATTTTTATGATTCAGTGAAAATACAGTTTCCTGGAGCAATTGACGTATTAAATAATCGATCTCTGCCATTGTCGGGTCACGATGTTAACGAAATTTGAAACGAAGTCTGCCCGTGTTAAAGGTAAGACGTTGCTAGTTGCAGTTAGCACAGTAGCTAACATTAGCTAAGAGAAAAAGACAAGTATAAGGCTCGGTAAATTAATTCTTTTAACTTTAACGTATCTTGTTATCATTCTATTTCATATAATGAACAGTATGCATTGTACAGTGTAAGTTTTATAAATGACTGCATGCTCAATTAGTCATGTTGCTCGGAAATTATAATTCATTAGCTAGCTAACCTAACTTTTAACTGCGCAGTTTGAGCTTGCCTTGATTTCAATTTCATACAGCAGTCATTTTTAAATGGAATTTTACTCCAGTTTAAATTGTCTCTTGAGGTATTCATTGAATCTTTTGCATTGTAGGCCTAAGTTTTCATCCCAAGAGACCATGGGTCCTTGCAAGTTTGCACAACGGAGTCATTCAGCTGTGGGACTATCGGATGTGCACACTGATTGACAAGTTTGACGAGCATGACGGTAAGACGGGGTTGTGATTTTTTTATGAGATGATGTACATTAAGATTTCTCTTTCCAGTGATGCCTTATGGATTGGACGTATTTGCCCCCACAGGGCCCGTCAGAGGAATTGATTTCCACAAACAGCAGCCTCTGTTTGTTTCTGGAGGAGATGACTACAAAATCAAGGTGATTCTGTTATAACACAGTTTGTATGATTCTGGTGTGGACAGGTTTATATCATGTCAGCCATGAAAACAGAGTGTAATTATTCTTGTTCTGGCCAGGTGTGGAACTACAAACTGAGACGTTGCCTCTTCACTCTTCTCGGACACCTTGACTATATCAGAACCACTTTTTTCCACCATGTGAGTTGTTCTGCCACTTTAGCACACATCTGCTTTCTTTTTTTCCTCCTCACTACATTTCAAAATCCAAGGTTGACTGTATCCTCTTGTTCATGTGGAAAGGTAACTCTGATGTTATTTAATCCATATCGAACCACATTAATCCATTATCAAACCACATTTTTTTTCTGCAGGAGTACCCCTGGATTCTGAGCGCCTCAGATGACCAGACCATTCGCATATGGAACTGGCAGTCCAGGACCTGCGTCTGGTAAGATGTGCTGTAAACTGAACTGAAGGGATTTCAACAAAAAGTTTGGGGAACTGCTTGGTTTGAGAGACACAATAAAAAGACATCTATGACTACTTCAAGTCACGATTATAACTTTTCGATCTTTTGAAATATTCTATCTTTGTCATTCTCATCCACAGCGTGCTGACTGGCCATAATCACTACGTGATGTGCGCCCAGTTCCATCCGTCTGAGGACCTGGTGGTGTCGGCCAGCCTGGACCAGACTGTGCGAGTGTGGGATATCTCCGGTGAGGGTCTGGNCCTGGTGGTGTCGGCCAGCCTGGACCAGACTGTGCGAGTGTGGGATATCTCCGGTGAGGGTCTGGGGAAAGTGGACCAGAGAACGGAGGGCTGGGTTGTGGGAGGGGTGGGGGCAGAGTGATACGCAGGATGAGGAAGAAGAAGAAGAAGGAGAAGGATAAATACCAACTCCTGAACCTCCTCTTCCTCTCCTGCTTGTAGATAACAAATCTCTGTGGGCTGTTTGCAGAAACACCTCTCCCTGCAGGGTGGAACTGAGAAAGAGTTGACAGGAAGGGAAGAAGAAATAAGATGTAGTTGAACAAAATAAGCAAATAGGAAATGGGGGAGATGTTTCTGTACCTTTGCATGCTAATATCTTTGTTGATGGTGTTTCTTGCTTGTCTGTCCATCTCTTTGTTTTCTCACTAATTAACCCATTAACAGGTTCACGTCTCCTTTCATGTCTTCATATGTGGTGTACGTGCAAAAGACATGAATCTGTGACTGTCCACAAGATTTTCTCTTGTATTCTGTATTGCGTTCTGTTGCAGCTCTCAGGTCACATCATGCCACGGCGCTGTGTGTTTGTAAATTGTTGATATTGGTATTTCTATCAGTACTTTGACTTTCATAGAAAATACAAATTTACAAAAAGAAAACGACATCATCGATGAAGGCGAGATGAACGGTGTAGGTATCAAAACCAGAAACTGCACTTTTTCGATACTGGTACCATACGAATATCGCAGTTTGATACCCAGCCCGAGTTACCACATGGTGCTGATTTTATATGCTCGACTCACACTGTTACATGCATGGAAACCTCGAGTGAGAAAGGAAAGGAGCATTTAACACACACACACACTCCCTCTCATACTGTCTCATCTGTATAAATTGTGTGAAGAACTGCAACATTCACAACTAACTGAGTTTGAATTCTTAACAACTGAGACTACCTTCCTCAGTACTCGTATTGAAATGCTTTTATGACTGCAGGCATGACGTTTGCATGGCTGGCCATATTACCAAAACTAAGCCTTATAAAAGTATTCATATTTCTTTCATAGCCTAAGTAGCCATGTTGGTATAACTACATTGCTAACTCATAACTCTGACATATCAGAATTTATTAACTCTGCATGTGACTCAAACATCCTGTCAGAAAGATGCATGAGCTCTCAAAAATTCTAAACCCTGCTCATGTTCTCATATTTCTGACGTCCAACGCCCCATCAGAGCACCTATTTACAACATCAGCCACCACCCACCCCATCAGCCAAGTCCACACACTCCCCGTGTCCTCCTTATCCCATGCTCCCCGGAAACATCCACACCTGCACATGGGTTCCTGCCTGTGTTACCCCTCCATCCTGTTGAATTGTCTGTACACCACATCGTTTTCATGGGCAGGAATCATGAACGCAGACTCTGCTTTCTCAGACGTTTTTGTCCGCTCTCATTTGAGGCTGGGGGTTTATCAGCAGGGACGGCAATTTCGGATCTGCAAAGCAGTTTCGATACATTTGAAACACTCAACGTTTCGTAATGTTTTGAAACATTGGTTGTGCACAGCCTGCTGACAGAAATCTTAAAGGACCATACCTCCCTTTTCGCATGTTTGAGTCTAATATATTCAATTTTCATACACGTAAAGTTGCTAACAAGCATTTCCCAAAGTATAAAGCCATATTTCAGCTTTTCTGATATTTTACAAAATCTCTCAATCTTTCAAAATCAAATATTTAAGCGATACACCCACCTTAAAAATCCATGTTTCACCTGCTAATAGTTACACAAAATTATGAAGTCACGGTCGTTTAAATTTTTCAAAAAATGCAGGTCTTCTTTTGGGACTATATTCCCCGGTGGAGACATACATTCACTCTGCGCTTTTTATTGTGCTTAAATGCTAAAATTATGAAACTTTAAAAAAAACCTGAATACACGTGTTGTTCAGGATGATGGATTACCTATCCCAAGAACATTTCAAGTATCAACAAGTTGATTTTAATAACATACCAGAATGAACTGAAACTGATGGGGTCTGGAAGGTAGGAAAAAATGTTTTTATTCACCGTTCCAGTAGTATGCTTTGGGAAATGATTGTCAGTAATGTTACATGTATGAAATTTAAATATATTTGGTTCAGACATGCGAAATGGATGGTATGGTCGTTAACTGCAACTGTAGAACCCGGGAAAGCTGACATGGTCACATGACTGATGCTTCGAGACAGTGTCATAGATTCCCGCTTCAGAAGTTTCGAACGGGCTTCAAAATGCATCAATCCTGGGTGCCGAAATTGCCATCTCTACTTATCAGCATAATCATACTGCTGTCAAATCCAATGATTTAGAATTATGATTCTCTTCTGTATGCTAGTGATTCACTAATCCAATCAACTGCCATGATTGTTTCCAGACCCAAGTTGGTGGGAGTGAGAGAGCAGAGATTGTATTGGTGTGTTTCAACCCTGTGTGTGTGTTCAGTAGTCCAACAGTTGGTTTTCTTACCTCATTAAAATTATCTTCCATAGGCTCTCTTCTTCTTCAGAATTGATATTTGAATATTTGTTAATGTGTGTTGTTTCCATCTTTCTTCCCTCCCCTGCACTGTGACTGTGCCCTGTGTAATATGAATATGGCTCCTCCCCCTTTGCACGCCGTGCTCTGAATGTTGTTCCAGGTCTGAGGAGGAAAAACTTGTCTCCCGGCGCTGTGGAGACTGAGGTGCGCGGCATCTCTGGTGTTGACTTGTTTGGAGCATCAGATGCTGTCGTCAAGCACGTTCTTGAGGTGAGGATTTCAACAACAAAAAAGTTGGACCTTAATATTGAGGGATTTAATGTCTTGTTGGCAGGTGAAGGATAGAAGAGAATCAACCCAAAGTTTCTGCTTCTGGTAATCTGTCCCTTAGGTAAAATTCTTTGTAGCGCTTCACAAAAAGTGCTTTGAGGGTCTTTTGGTAAAGTTCTTGTCCATATTAACTTCAAGTGTGATACTGAGATCTAAAAATATTTGTAAATCTTCTAATACTTTAAAATACTTTAATATCACTGTTGAATAAAACTTTTAAGTGTGTCGTTTTCACATAAAAGGCTGAGGAAAACAGTTCTGCACTGCAAAATGATTTCCCAGTTGTCATCACAGTTCCAGTTCACAGAAAATACCACTTGAATCAGTTTTGGGGTTTTATTTAGCAAAAGTTTTTCTAAATTACATCAGATTTGTTATTTTGTTGTTAATTTTAGAGTTATGGTTCCTGGAGTTCAAGAAACATCAAACCAAATGACATAAAATGACCTGTGGGGTTTTCATTTAAAACTTAAGAATAGTCACTTTTCTACATTTTCCCCATAATTTCATTACTATAAACATCTGCTGGAAAGTGATGTCTTTTGTTCCCAAAAAGGAGAGTTGATTCTTGAGTGTTCAGTCCAGTCCTCAGCCTCTCCTGGAAGAATTTCGGAGATGTTTTGTTTGGCTTTCTGTGACTTGAGTTTGCATGTCTGTGTCCAGGGTCATGACCGTGGGGTCAACTGGGCAGCCTTCCACCCCAGCATGCCTCTCATCGTGTCTGGAGCTGACGATAGGCAGGTCAAGATCTGGAGAATGAATGGTAAGTTATACAAACTTCAGATGACACTCATGTCTGCTGCTGTGTGTGTCCATTAAAACTATAATTCTGCTGTACATTTACTTTCTCAGATGTACATTTTCTAATCATTTGTCCTGAATACCAAGTGTTCACATTTCTCCTGTCTCTCTTTGTCTTTCTTCTTGTCTCTCTGTCTCCCTTGGCTCAGAGTCCAAGGCATGGGAGCTGGATACATGCCGTGGTCACTACAACAACGTGTCCTGTGCGGTCTTCCACCCACGCCAGGAGCTCATCCTGTCCAACTCTGAGGACAAAAGCATCAGAGTGTGGGACATGTCCAAGAGGACCGGAGTGCAGACCTTCCGACGGGACCACGATCGATTCTGGGTGCTGGGGGCTCACCCTAACCTTAACCTGTTTGCTGCTGGTAAATGGCAATAATGCTTCTCTGACTTATATCAAAAAAAAAAAAAGTAGGAAAGAGTGTTTCTTAAAGGACCACACCACCCATTTTGCATGTTTGAGCCTCAAACATGCAAAATGGGTGGTGTGGTCCTGTAGTTCAAAATATTGAGTTTATGAAATTCAGTATGTATGATTTTTGATACTTCTGTCACAAAACAGTAACGAAGACACAACATTGTAATCCATTAATCCAACAGCTTGCTTGACCAAAAAGTGTAATCTAATAATTAAAAATAGGAAATTTTCCTATATTACTTGATGTGTACTGCTAGTGAACATACACTGTGTATAAAGGAAGAAATAACTGTAATTACTGCCATCACACAACACCAACATGTTGAATGTTACTAACATTTATCAGACTAATACTATTCCTGCCACAAAACATAGTTTTAACGAGGAAAAAAAACAGACCCCTCCCATGTGTATATATGTAAGTGTATCTATGATTATTATACTGAAAAGACCATCTATGTATCTTTTAGGTCATGACAGCGGCATGATCGTGTTTAAGCTGGAGCGTGAGCGTCCAGCCTATGCCGTCTATGGAAACTTGCTGTACTACGTCAAAGACCGTTTCCTCCGCCAGCTCGACTTCAACAGCAGCAAGGACACAGCCGTCATGCAGCTACGCAGGTACGTGCTCTGTGTTCTAAAAGGAACTGTTCTATAGCATTCTGAATATGTGATCTTGGTATAAAAGTCGGGCGGCACGGCGCAGTGGTTAGTGCTGTTGCCTCATAGCAAGAAGGTCCTGGGTTCGATTCCCAGCCGGGGCAGGGCCTTTCTGTGTGGAGTTTGCATGTTCTCCCCATGTCCGCGTGGGTTCTCTCCAGGTACTCCGGCTTCCTCCCATCTCCAAAGACATGCATGTCAGGTGAATTGGGAACTCTAAATTGCCCGTGAGTGTGAATGTGTTTGTCTGTCTCTGTGTCAGCCCTGCAATAGACTGGCGATCTGTCCAGGGTGTACCCCGCCTCTCACCCTATGACTGCTGGGATAGGCTCCAGCCCCCTATGACCCTCAACAGGACAAACGGGTTTAGAAAATGGATGGATGGATGGATGGTATAAAAGTCACATGACTGCTGGTTCGAAAGCGGCCAACAGATGTATTTTATATATTTTCTTCTTCTAGTGGGTCCAAGTTCCCAGTGTTCAGCATGTCTTACAACCCTGCTGAGAACACTGTCCTGCTCTGCACTGTAAGTATCTCTGTTAAATCTACTCTCACATTGATGCTACACATGTGGCCACTTTGCGTTATTTTCTGTGTTTTATGTCGTGCTCTTTACCTCCTGTAGAGGGCGACCAACCTGGAGAACAGCACCTATGACCTGTACTCTATTCCCAAAGAAAGTGACTCTCAGAACCCTGATGGTATTGAAACACTTCAAATGAGCTATATTCGACTTGTTTCCACACTACCAATAATTTTATGTTGTTGCCACTGACTTAATTATCCTTAAAGGGCCATACCGTCCATTTTGCATATTTGAGCCTAATATATTCAATTTTCATACATGAAAGATGTCATTTCCCAAAGCATACTACTGGAATGTGAATTAAAATTTTTTTTCCTACCTTCCAGACTGCCATAGGTTTCATTTCATTTTGGTATGCTATTAAACTCAGCTTGTTGATGCTTGAAACGTTCTTTGATAGGTAATCCATCATAGCGAACAAGACGTGTATTCAGGTTTTTTTTTTTTTTTCCAAAGTTATGTAATTTTAGCATTTAAGCACAATTAAAAAGCACAGAGTGAATGTATGTCTCCACCAGGGAATATAGTCCCAAAAGAAGACCTGCATTTATCGAAAAATTTAAACGACCGCGACTTCATAAGGCTGCATAACTATTAGCAGGAGAAACATGGATTTTTAAGGTGGGTGTATCGCTTGAATATTTGATTTTGAAAGATTAAGAGATTTTGCAAAATATCAGGAAAGCTGAAATATGGTTTTATCCTTTGGGAAATGATTGAAAACTGTCTATGTATGTATGAAAAGATGTATGAAAATTGAATATATTAGGCTCAAAATGCACAGTCGCCAGTATGGTCCTTTAATGTAGTTTCTTTCTGCAGTCATATATGAGTTGATCTGTGTGTCTGCAATGCATCCCTGTAAACATAATGTACTTGTTGGAAGATGGTGATGCTGATTCTGTCTTTCTTCAGCACCGGAGGGGAAAAGGTCCTCTGGCCTGACAGCAGTCTGGGTGGCCAGGAACAGATTCGCCGTTCTGGACCGTATGCATTCTGTAAGTCTATTTAATACACTGAAAAGGATGACACTGTACAGAGAAAGAGCCTAGTATCTTATAGTACAGCAAAATATTTTGTACCATTTTGAAAAACATATCATTTCTGCTGATCCTTGATCTGTATTCATGTCAACTTCCTCTCTATTGTAGCTGCTGATCAAGAACCTGAAGAATGAGATTGTGAAGAAAGTGCAGGTGCCAAGCTGCGAGGAAATCTTTTACGCCGGGACAGGCTCACTGCTGCTGCGCGATGCTGACGGCGTGACGCTGTTTGACGTTCAGCAGAAGCGCTCGCTGGCCACAGTCAAGATCGCCAAGGTCAAGTACGTGGTGTGGAGTGCAGACACCAGTCACGTGGCCCTGCTGGCTAAGCACGGTGGGTAGATAAGAGGAATATGTCCACGTACAGATGCTCTGATCTGCAAAAATCTTGATCTCTGTAGGTTTTCTAGTCTGGTTTTTACTCAACGAGATTGTTTGGTCTGTGTAAATATAACAGGAGCTGTCAGTAATTTGATTTCACCCACAAACATCTGTACTTTATAGCCTGTCATGAGGCTTGTGAATACAGTTTCTGCAGGGATTGTGATCCATTGACAATACATAAAACACCACCCACAGCACAACAAAACAGATCTATCTTTGTAACACCAGATGCAGCAGCTCCTCCTTTTCTTTAAACAATGCAGTGCTTCAGAAGGTCAGGAGTATCACATTCTACTTTTAATGACCTAGAAAAGTGTTACACTGGTTTTTGTCTATGGGTTAGTCATTTATAAATGCTGAAAAAGCACTTCTTTAATTTTTTTAAGCTATTCTCATTCTAAATTACATTTAAAAGATGTCCCGATTGGTTGCTGCAACTCTGAAAGGTTACGTTTCAAAATCCCTCCAAGCACTGAATCAGTGAGAATTTAAACCTGATGTTAACCCGTAGCGATTCTTCTTCAAATCCAGATATCTTAAATCAACTTTGCTCTCTGCTCTCTCCTTTAGCCATCATTATCTGCAACCGTAAGCTGGAGAGTCTGTGCAACATTCATGAGAACATCAGAGTGAAGAGTGGAGCCTGGGATGAGAGCGGAGTCTTCATCTACACCACCTCCAACCACATCAAATACGCACTCATCTCTGGGTGCGTGCTGCTGAGAAATCTGTTCACATTGCATAACTTGTGACACAGATCTGTTATAGAGCTCCAGTAGGACTGGGAAGATGTGGGCGATAATGGAAAACTTGTATTTTTTGAAAGCATATTTATGCTTATTTTTCTACACAGATTATCATGCATAGCCTTCTTTATTAAGTTGTATCTTTTATGGGTTGCATCACTTTGTTACACAGAAATTTCATGTAATCCAGAGAATTCTCAACATTTTATCAGTGTATCCAAAATATGGTTTAATGTTTGCTCTTATAGTGACCATGGGATAATCAGAACTCTGGACCTGCCCATCTATGTGACCCGTGTGAGAGGGAACAGTGTTTACTGCCTGGACAGAGAGTGCAGACCACGCGTCCTCACCATCGACCCCACGGAGTACCGCTTCAAACTGGCTCTGGTCAACCGCAAGTATGACGAGGTGTGTTTATAACCGCTGTTTTTGTGACTCGGTTATTTAAATATATCTGTGTCTAGATAGCTGGCAATGGGTGACTCCATTCTTCATGCTATTACNCCCCCCAGGTGCTCCACATGGTGCGTAACGCCAAGCTGGTGGGCCAGTCCATCATTGCGTACCTACAGAAGAAGGGCTACCCTGAGGTGGCGCTGCACTTTGTCAAGGATGAGAAGACCCGCTTCAGCCTGGCTCTGGAGTGTGGCAACATTGAGGTGGGTGCGCAATCACAGTTGACATAGAATGATTTCTCACTTATACTCCGTGTATTTAGCGAGATCGGTGTTGTAATTTCCTCATCAGTGGTGTGGGTGGAGGAGGGCTGATGGTGAGCTGCAGTCAGTTCACTCCAAGCATACTAACGGAATCTGATTTCTGATGATTAAATTATGCAGGTTTGACATCAGTTCACTTCCATTATTGTCATTTTTAACACAGACTACATCTTTTTTTCAAGTAGTAAATGATTATGTACATTAAATTAACTAATGCTGCATTCGACAGACCTTGGAACTCAGATTTTTCCGACTTCTTACTCAGAAAAATGCGTTGGAATGGCATTTGAAGTCGGAGCTCCTGCTGGGAAACTTGGACCAAAATTATCTACCTCAATTTACCGAGTATGACGTCACTCAACATGGCAGCACTGTGGAAGCAAGCTTTGTGAATGGAAATGATCAGCTAAAAGGCGAATAAAGTATTTTTTCTTGCGTGAAAATGAAAGAAAAAGGTCAGAATATATCGCCAAGTTAACTATCTATAGTGTGTAATAACTGTTTGCCATTGATACGTAAGTGTAAATAATTTCATAATATTACTTCTCTGCAANAGTGTGTAATAACTGTTTGCCATTGATACGTAAGTGTAAATAATTTCATAATATTACTTCTCTGCAAAAGGTTTAATACCCACTGTGATTAATATCATTGTAAAACAACACAACCAAACGTTAGCCTAATTTTACTTTAGTTACCATTTATTATGAAGTTTAATTAACTTTACAGTATATTTATTGGTGTTCAGCTATGCTTTTTTGATTACATTTGGCTGGAACGGTTTGAAGTTGGAACTTCCAACTGGGAAAATTTCAACTTCCTAGGTCTGTCGAATGCAACATAATTCATTAAATTAGATTAGGATAAATTTCTGGCATATTTATTTTGAAATTTAATTGAAAGGGAAGTAAGCGCAACATTTTTTTAAACAAAAATGCAGCTCAAACATCATGGAAACATAACCATGTTGGTTTCCGGGTATGATGTCACGATTGATGTTTGATTTATTGGATGTAAACCTACATACATGCCGATACCGCTCATACTGTATCTGTGATAAGCTAGTTAGCCTATGTCAGCCCTCCATTAGTTTGGGTTCTTGCTCCTCTGTCTGATTAGTTTGAGACCATAAGAGTCAGGTTGACATCCACAGCGTTTTAGTTTTAAGACATCACTCTTTTCTTACCTCCAGGTGGCACTGGAGGCAGCCAAGGCCCTTGATGAGCGCAGCTGCTGGGAGCGACTGGGTGAAGCCGCCCTGCTGCAGGGTCACCATCAGGTGGTGGAGATGTGCTACCAGAGGACCAAGAACTTCGACAAGCTCACTTTCCTCTACCTCATCACAGGCAACCTGGCCAAGCTGCGCAAGATGATGAAGATTGGTAAGAGACAGGGATTCTTTCTATAATGAATTTTGTGCAAGTATTGCGCGCATCATTTATACTTCATGTTTCCGTGTGCACTTTTGTTTGTAGCTGAGATCAGGAAAGACATGAGTGGTCACTACCAGGCAGCTCTCTACCTGGGAGACGTCAGCGAGAGGGTCCGCATCCTCAAGAACTGTGGACAGAGTGAGTTCAAGCGTCGCCTTCATCACATATTCACTCATATTTACCCTGTTAGCCACCTTCTACAGTCCTGTGACAATCCTGTGTGAAGTTTATCCAGCCTGTCTTTTATTTCCCGAAGTACTTATGTCCACCTTGTTGTTTAGTGATAGTCATAATTAGAGCTCATGCCCTGTGAGAACCAGCAAACATGTCTCAAAGTGTCTTTTGTCAACCAGAAAAGGAGCCAGCACTGTAAACTGATGTCATCAGTGCATAGAGTTTAACTTCATGTGTGTTTCCAGAGTCTCTGGCTTATCTGACTGCGGCCACCCATGGGCTGGACGAAGAGGCTGAAGCGCTGAAGGAGACGTTTGATCCAGAGAAGGAGACGGTTTGTTGAGAAATATGTGTTCCATATCCACATCACAGCTTCTGATGCTAAAATTACTCTACTGAGGATAAATACACACATTTGATAGTGGTTCTTGTGTCTTATAGGTACCAGAGGTGGACCCTAATGCTCAGCTGTTGCAGCCTCCTCCACCCATCAACCCTCTGGACACCAACTGGCCTCTGCTCACTGTTTCAAAGGGCTTCTTTGAGGGAGTCATTGCAGCAAAGGGTGAGTCATCAGACCTGACACATGACAAATGGAATGAATACCACATAGAAAAGTTAAAAAAAAAAAAAAAAAAAAACTTGCTTATGCAAAAAAAAAGATTTGATAAGAGACACCAATTATGATGTTTCATCAATATTATTTTTGAATTTTAGTTGAAAAAATAAAAAAAGGAATTGATTGTACATGGTTCAGTTTTATTGCTCCCCTAATAAACAATTCTGAGCATTATTTTCCATCTTTAAAAGTGCCTGAAAGTGAAAAATGAAACTACTTGCACAGAGGTGGAGGCCCATGGCAGACAGAGGTTGACAGAGATGGAGAACAATATTTTTCTGTTGTAGGGAAGGCAGGTCAAATGGCTGCCGACCTGGACATGGAGGCTACTGGAGGCGAGGGCTGGGGAGAGGATGCTGAGCTCCAGTTGGATGAAGGTAATTCAGTGTAACATCACCACAAAATAGTAGAAACTGGACTTTAGAGTAAGCAGACATACAGCATATTTCAAAATGTGTTCCAGACATGGCACACTGAAAATGTTTTGGTGTTTTAATGCTTTAATGCAACTGAGACAGTTGAAACATTTTTTAGTAACATCCAACTGTATATATTAATATTTCTGTTTTTCTGTGTGTTTCTTCCACTCTCAGATGGTTTTGTGGATGCTCAGGAAGGATTAGGGGATGAAGGAGGGAAAGAGGAAGGAGGAGGCTGGGAGGTGGAGGAGGATCTGGACCTTCCTCCAGAACTGGTAAGAGGAACTACATCATTTAAAAATCACGAGTCATCACTCATGCTGATAAATTAAGCTATTCTGGTTGGCAGCCATTTTTCTGTCTGTGTCCGTTTTGAAACTTTATGTTACATTGCATTCAAGCTCTGAGAAATGTATCTGAAAACTGAGTTTTGGACTCCTCACCACTGTTTCTGCGTATTAAATTAACATATGACAATATCGTTCTCTTGTTTCCACCTAATAGGACATTCCTGCTGGTGCAGGGGGAGGGGCTGAAGATGGTTTCTTTGTCCCGCCCACCAAGGGCATGAGTCCCACTCAGATGTGGTGCAACAACTCGCAGCTGCCAGTGGACCACATCCTGGCTGGCTCCTTTGAAACTGCCATGAGAGTACGTTCACAGTAATGTTCCTTTCCTATAATTTGCTCTAACCCCCTTTCTTTGGTTGGCTTTGCTTATGTACTAACATAAAAATTGACTGAGATGCTACAGCCTACTACCTACTAGATGGATGAAAGTACTATATATTGTATATTATATATTCATGAACATACAGTAAAATAAAGCCACCATGTTCCCCTCTTCTACTGCAGTTGCTCCACGACCAGGTCGGGGTTGTTAGCTTTGGCCCCTACAAGTCGCTCTTTGTGCAGACGCTGTCCAGAGGCCGTACCTGTTACCTGGGCCTGCCCTCTCTGCCCTGCTTGCGTGGTCATCCTCAGAGGAACTGGAAGGTACGGCCATGTTTTACCTATATCTTTCCTGTTTTGCATTACTGGGCAACCACCTTCTGTCCATGTAAAATATGCAATACAAATAATCTTATTTCTGTATTTTCGTTTTCGTTTCAGGACTGTGGGGCGAAGCAGGGGCTACCCGCTGTGGGCTTACGCCTCTCTGATCTCATTGCCCGCTTGCAGCAGTGCTACCAGCTGACCACAGCTGGGCGGTTTGAGGAAGCCGTGGAGCGATTTCGAGCCATCCTGCTGTCTGTACCCCTGCTGGTTGTGGATAATAAGCAAGAGATCGCAGAGGTTAGCACCAGATGTCTTTCAAGCCCATGTGGGGATTCTCAACGTATCTTTATATGTAGTCTACATCGTACACATCAACATAACAGTAGAAACGTAATTATTTGAAATGCTTTGTGTTGAATTGTGGGATCTGTGTGTTGCAGGCTCAGCAACTGATTACTATTTGCAAAGAGTATATAGTGGGTCTGACTATGGAGACGGAGAGGAAGAAACTGCCTAAAGAGACATTGGAACAGCAGAAGAGGCTGTGTGAGGTAAGGATCTTCTCCATTAAATATCTTGATAATGGCTGAAATTCAGTTTATTATGGCTCCTATAGAAGACTTTGTCAATATCAGTAGCCAGAACCTGTAAAAAAAACAAAAAAATATCCCAGGGTGTAATTTTTTCTTACATGTTTGTGTTTTTCCCACAGATGGCTGCTTATTTCACCCACTGTAATCTGCAGCCTGTTCACATGGTCCTGGTGTTGCGCACAGCTCTGAACCTTTTTTTCAAACTGCGCAACTTCAAGACAGCCGCCGGCTTTGCACGCCGCCTGCTTGAGCTGGGGCCAAAGCCAGACGTTGCACAGCAGGTTGGTGAACTGACTGTTTCTTTCACTGGGAGTTTTTTATTTTTATTTTTGGAAACATTAAAGTTTTCAGTGATAAATGGGCTTTAGTCCCTGACATCATGTTAAATCTCTCCCTCCCATTCAGACTCGCAAGATTTTGGCAGCTTGTGAGAAGACCCTGACAGACGCACACCAGTTGAACTACGACCCCCATAATCCGTTTGATCTGTGCTCTGCCTCTTTTGTTCCTCTGTACCGTGGACGCCCTGTTGAGAAGTGCCCACTGTCTGGAGCTTGCTATTGTCCCACATACAAGGGCCAAATCTGCAGAGTCACACAGGTAGACCAGAACAGCCATGTACAACTCCACTAAAACAGAAATACTATTTTATTTTAGAATAAAGAATTGCAGTTAAACACACTTTTATAAATACAATTTTACAAGAGCTTTACAGTCAGGAAAGTAAAAAGGAAAGAGAAAAATGAGGAAAATGAGGAAAGAGAAGTCTGATTTTTGCCTGCTTGATCTCCAAAGGGTAGATTGTTTTGAAGGATTGCCATTTTTATGCAGATCTCTGCATGTTTGATCTCAAAATGCATCCCAAGTTTCCTTGCATTGTAGTTTATTATAAAGTGATTGATGCTGTAATAGCAAGCAAATATAAATAATATTTCTTTAAAAAGATGACTTAGTGATGCATTTGTTGCTTTAACTTTGTGTTCTCTAACTTTTAACCTTATCTCTTAGGTGACAGAGATTGGCAAGGATGTGATTGGTCTGCGTGTGAGTCCCCTTCAGTTCCGCTAAGCATACATGAAGAGGAGAAGTTGAGGAGAAGAAGCTGTTCAGAAATGAAACGATTAATAGCAAGAGAAATGGAAGCAGATATATATGGTTGCTCCCACTGAGGGAATGTTATACAATAAATCTTCATAATCCTTTCATCATTGAGTCCTTGCACCACCTTTCCTGAATAAAAGCTTTGTCTTGCGTGTGCTGCTGCTATCTTTGTGCTTAAAAAAACTGTTGGGGTTTAATTAGAACTGTAAATCTTACTGTCTCTTCTGGCTTGTTATAACCAAGATAATTCAAATTGAGCAACAGTGCTGTCTGGAAAATGAAGATTAAATGCCTGTTATTAACAATATGCAATGTATTTGTGTGTTTTTGCATTTTTTGTTGTGGCTGTGTGGGCATGCTTTATGGCTGATTAAATTAAATACAGAACTTTCATTTCCATGTCCTGAAGCAAGAATAAAGTGAGAGCTGAGTCACCTCTGGAGGCACTGCAGTGACGTGACTTCAAAACGAGGAAGTAATTAGTTGAGAGATTAATTTATTACAGGTATATTTTAGATGAAAATTCCCTGGACTAAAACTAAGGAATAACGTAGAGAAATAAATTTTTTTTATCCCCTTAAATCAAATCTGCTAAAATACAGAGCTGCCATTTTGCAGAGGTCCGCTACTTTCATGAAGCGGAACCACTCTGTCAGTGAAACCGGGACGCTTCCCGTGTCAACACTTCCTGTTATGTTTTTTTTGTTTTTCAAACCAGGAAGATGGATTTGATGTCGAACAAATGGACTCTTAATTTTCTAGTTTGTTGGTTTTTTATTGGTAAGTTGTACTCCAACAGTAATTTAATTATGTGTCTACGCATTTTTTGGTTTACGGCGTGTGTTTCCTGACGGTTAGCTTGTTGGTCTTCTTTGTGCTCGGAGCTAGCCGAATGCTATGCTAACTAACGATAGCAAAAACTGCCTTGCTTCCCCATTAATCTCTAGTGCCGAGTTATTATTTCAGTTTTATTATGAACGACATAATGTACATTAGTCATTGACCCATTTCTAACCACTGAAACTAAATAAATGGCCACATAATCATTTGATTAAGTCTGTTAGATGCTAGTCACGGAGAGACTGGGTCTGCTTCCTTACACAGCGTGATTACTCGTGATTTCCCCCGCAGTGCCGCCTCAGGGATTAGGGTCAATATAGACAAGCTTTCTCTTTCATATCCAAAGACATCACGCCAAATCTAATTCAGAATTGATGCTATTTAAGGTTTCATTTCTTATCATCAAAAATATACGGTAGGTAAAGTACATTTAGGTAACTGCCAAACCTTTAAGGGTCCTGATATGTTCGGCATAGAAGTGATGAACCGATGATCAACAGAATACATAATTACAGTGACATAACAGTGACTAAGTTCAAGAAATAAACTCTGAATCATAGTTTATGGGGAAAGTGTCATTACGTTAGGAAAAGCCAACAAGTCTTACATTGCCAGTTTAAAGGATGTGCTGGTAATGGAAATAGTAGTGACACAACATCATGGGATTTAACAAATCAGTGTGGTTTGTTAATGTGACACTAATATTTAGATTTCAGTTTCACAATTGGAGGTCAGAGATCAGATAACCAGTGGCAAACCCAGAGCTGTGGACATCCGGTGCCATGCTCAAGGGCATCTTAGCGAGTTAGGAAGTTAATCTCCACCAGGGCTTGAATCCAGGTAAAAGGCAGTCTCTCCATTAACTGTGACAGTAATAGCAGCAGCAGCTATTTGTGTGACACAGCAGGAAATAAACACACAGAGGAAGCTAGAACCAGCAAATACTGAGCAGTTTTACCTGATAACTGACTAAAAATTGTTGCTGATTAATTTCAGCCCGAAAGTTTACAAAATCATTCAAAAAGAAACAAAATACACAAAAATCAGGTAAGAGTAGCAGCACACAAAGCAAAAATAATGGAGTTAACATTTTACAAAAAAGTGATATTTTAATGATAAATTCCTGAATACCAGAGAAGCCCCTTTAATCTCAAATCTAATATCAGAAATGGCCTTTTACAAGATGAAGGAATGTCCCACTCATTTGCAGTTCTGTGAACAAACAAAGGCAACCCACACATTTCTGAAATGCCAGTTTTTCTGCTGTATTATGCTGTGTTGGTCCTGATGTCACATTTCTCTACTCGTTCTCTATTCGTACGTGTTACGGTGTTGTTTTTCCTCGCAGGTGTCAGCTGTACTTCAGTGGAACAGAAGATTTACGTGCAGCTCAATTACACTGTCCCATGTGTCCGACTGCTCAATGCCACACATCAAATAGGATGCCAGTGTGAGTGAAGCAACAGATAAAAGTGACCTGGAGTTCTTATCTCATAACTGTCATAGATGCATCTGGAGCAATCATGTGACTCATTCTGTGGCAATTTACAACATCTTAGATGAAGAATATGTGCCCATAAACGCTCTGAGTGTCCTGAGTTGCATTTGATTTTGTATGTAAAATGCTTATAGTGGCACATCAAGAAGCAGCTTACTTGGCAATTTTTCAGAGAATTCGTCTTTTCTGCATCATTGCTCCAGGTGGTCCAAGTTTGGAAGTCTTCAAATTTCTTTCAGGAAGCACTTCTTTTCACATGCCAAGCATAAATCAACCTGGTTATGAGGGTTAGAAGTAATTTTCCAAAGAGGATCAAAATACACATTTGCGGATAAAAACAGACATTTTACTAAGACAAATAGCTGCTTGTCAAAAGCTGTTAGACTGTAAAATTAGTTTGTCATACCACAAAATCCGCAGCAGCATCACTTTGGTCCATGCTGCACCAAAACATTCCAGTACTTTACCAGTTTGGTTCTGATGGAGAAGAGGGGTGGATGCAAAAAGAAAGTATTTTTTTCTATTACTCATCTGTTGTTCTGTGTCATGTCACAGCTGCTGATTCTGTATTCCCTCTTCGTGTTTTCAGCCTCTGTATCGGGTGATGTTGGTGTGCTCCATGTGCTGGAGTCAGAGGAAAACCTGGACTGGGTCCTGCGCACTGGACCCAATCCTCCTTACATGGTTATCCTGGAATCTCCACTTTTTACCAGGTTTGATTTTTAAACGTGTCAGGATATGTGGAGCACCAACACTGGTTCTGACAGTAAATGTGTTTCTCTCCCATTGCTCACTTAAAGGACCATACCACCCATTTTGCATGTTTGAACCTATTATATTTAATTTTCATACATGTAAGGTTACTGACAGTTATTTTCCAAAGCATATTACTGGAATGGTGAGTTAAAAATTTTTTCCTACCTTCCAGACTGCCATTGGTTTCAGTTCATTTTGGTACGCTTTTAAAATCAACTTGTTGATACTTGAAACGTTCTTGGGATAGGTAATCCATTATTATGAACAGCATGCATATTCAGGTTTTTACAAAGTTTCTTAATTTTAGTTTTAAGCGCAATAAAAAGCGCAGAGTGAATGTATGTCTCCACCGGGGAATATAGTCTCAAAAGAAGACCTGCATTTATTGAAAAATTTAAACGACTGTGACTTCATAAGGCTGCGTAACTATTAGCAGGAGAAACATAGATTTTTAAGGTGGGTGTATCGATTTTGAAAGATTAAGAGATTTTGCAAAATATCAGGAAAGTTGAAATACAGTTTTATCCTTTGGGAAATGATTGTCAGTAACGTTACATGTATGAAAATTGAATATATTAGGTTCAAACATGCAAAATGGGTGGTACGGTCTTTTAATCCCATACTATTTCTTAACAAATGTTTATCAGATCACAGATAAGTTACTAGTGCTCAAACATACAGTATAGTCGGACAATTTTGATTTGTCATTATTGACATATTATTGAACATATCTGACCTGTGCATGTGCCGTACGGTCTTCATCGCCTGTTGCCTGCTGTCTCCTCCTCAGATCTGTCATGATGAAGCTGAAGAACGGCTCCAGCAGGGTGGCTGGGGTTGCTGTTGTGGCACCAAACGCAAACCCCACTAACAGCTTTTCTCCACACACCACCTGTCCCAACGAGAACACAGGTGGGTGAGACGCGGCATGCCGAAACTAGTCCTTGAATGTTACACCAGGCACAGAAGTGACTTTTATTTCCACAATCCTCAGACATGCCACCGCTCCTGAAGCCACCAGCTGGAATAGTTTTAGTGTTGTGCTTTCTGAAGAATTTCGGCAACTTTGCGATGTTACCAAATAATCACGATTGACCCCTCAGAATTTAATATCTCATAGTGTTACAGCAATATACTGTAGATATGGATTTTTTTAAGCAATCAGGAGTAATTCAGTTCAAATGGTCATATATTCATGTTGATAATTGATTTCACGGGGGGGAAAGCTATAAATCATATCTTCATTTCACTCATGCATCTTAGACACTTCAGATCAGATTTTGATTTTAGAGAAAGATGCAGCTTATTGCTGCACCTCAGTTTTTGTTTTTTGGGTGCTGCGTTTATGTTTCAGACAGTACACACCAACAGCATCAAACAGCCATCACAGTCCTCTTTCATGCTATGGCCACTGACATGTTCTCTGTGTTTCTGTCAGGCGTGTATTCAGAGACTTATGGCCCCTCCATGTCCCACTGTAACGTGACAACGTGGAACCCTTTTGGAAACGGCCTGTCCTATGAAGAGTTTGACTTCCCCATCTTCTCCCTGAAAGATGACAATGACACTCAGCTCATACGACAGGTAAACGATAAAGGATTCAGGTGAAGTTTGCAGCAGCTGTTTTATCTTTTGCGTGTTTATGCCAGCGTCGTACTTTCAGTTACTTTGCTGTTCATCTTTAATTCATCTCTGTCTGATTGTATCTCTAATGGATCCCAGGGAGGCAGGCATTTACCAGATGCCTGTGGAGTTGGAGAAAAGAAATTCATGCCAAATACAATACAGTTAGAAAACAATTTTTTATCTGAGCTTGTTCCATTAGTGGTTAAGATTAAGAAGTGAGCCAAGAATCTCAGTTTCACTTTGAAGCCAAAATGAGGGGCATGTCACGGCTCATTATGTTGAGACGACTGTCAAAACCTACAAATCACAGGCTGCTTTTTTCTCTGTTTTGGAGACAGCTCGTATTACAGAGGATTTTAACTGCTCTCTCTCTGGGTTAATGATGAATGCATGCGTGTGTTTATTCTCTCAGTCAGCTTCATGTTATGAATTACAGCTCCTGAGTTCATTTACTTTTCATGTTAGCTTTTATTTCAGCTCAGCGAAGACGTGATTTGGATAGAAAGTTTTTAAAACTCTCGCTGTTGCTGTGTGAAGGGTTGATTGTTTAAATTTTATGCTTTTATAACTTTATCAGAACTTAGTGCAGAGGTTTATGGTTTCTTAGTATGAGTTTAAAACTATGTTGTTGCTCCCTGTCCTCTGCGTGGCAGGTTGGAGGAAGAGAGACTGTCTGATAACACAAAGTTGCAGGTTTGATCCTGTAACAGCTACTTTGTCAAAGTGCTAGCTGTCGTCTCTGACCTGGTACTCAAATGGTTACTGTGCCCAAACCTGCCAACATGCCCCGAGCAACAGCACCTGTATATGTTCTAACGTGTTCCAATATTAAAAACTTAGCTAAAATTCAACGTGCTCCTGCTGTATATGATTTTGATTGCACCTGTCCTAAAAATAAGCCTAGAAAATAGACATGTACTGTATGTGTGTCTCCATTCACAGTGTTACTTTGACCATAACCAAGCAGTGAATGGCAGCGCTCCTCAGCACCCGTTGTGCGCCATGCAGCTCTACTCCCACATGTCTGCTGTCACCGACACGGCCACCTGCATGAGAAGGAATGAAATCAACTTCACCCTCAGCCCAGGTATACACACACAGAATTAAAATTTTGCATGTTATAGCCTAATGCATTCAATTTTTATACACATAAGGTTACTGACAATCATTTCCCAAAGCATACTACTGGAACAGTGAGTTAAATTTTTTTTTTCCTACCTTACAGACCGCCATTGGTTTCAGTTCATTCTAGTACGCTATTAAAATCAACTTGTTAATACTTAAAACGTTCTTGGGATAGATAATCCATCATCACAGACAAGACGTGTATTCAGGGTTTTTTTTTTACCTGAATACACGTAATTTTAGCATTTAAGCGCAATAAAAAGCGCAGAGTGAATATACGTCTTCACCGAGGAATATAGTCCCAAAAGAAGACCTGCGTTTATCAAAAAATTTAAACGACTGTGACTTCATAAGGCTGTGTAACTATTAGCAGGCAAAACATCGATTTTTAAGGTGGGTGTATCGCTTGAATATTTGATTTTGAAAGATTAAGAGATTTTGCAAAATATCAGTAAAGCTGAAATACGGTTTTATCCTTTGGGAAATGATTGTTAGTAATGTAACATGTATGAAAATTGAATATATTAGGCTCAAACATGCAAAATGGGTAGTATGGTCCTTTAATACCTGTAACAAACAGGTATTATTGATAGTTTTACTTTCCGGTGGATTGTCAGTACGTGATATGAATTGCTGTGCATTTTTATTATCTGTTTATATATGTAAGGATTTGTTTATGTCAGAAATATTGTCCCTGACTGAACTGGGGGGAATTTGGAATTTCTGGGGGATGTTTTGATATATATTTACCATTTTTAATATATGCTCATATTTCTTGTTTTTTTTTTTTTTTTTTNTTTTTTTTTTTTTTTTTTTAATTTTTTATCTTTTAGAAATGGTGTGTGACCCATTGGGTGACTTTAACGTGTGGAGCTCCACCAGGCCTCTCAACAACACTGCCAAAGGCCACAAGATGTGGGAGAGCGTGGTCATAGCAGCAGCCAGGGTGAGTTGCTGCAAAGTTTCACTACACTAGAACCTTTGTTTCCATCTACCTACTGTCATGTAAGCTCATGAAAACTAATAAAATGAACTTGGCTGGCCTCCGCAGAGATCTCAGTCACTTTGAAAGACTGACTTCATTTATTGGAAACAGGGGATTTAGTTATTGAAGTTTCACTTTTAATGGCTTCATCAGCAGAAATATATTACAAGAAAGCAAAAAAAACCCAGATATGCTACATTCCAGCAACGTTTCACATTTTGATTTATGGAATCATAAAAGTAGGTTAAGGAAGTTGACCCAGATATGATCTCTGCTTGACCTCCCCTCCTTTCCTCTCCTCTGTAGCTGGACAGCAGGTCGTTTTTCTTCGAAGTCGCACCAGGAGCAGAGAGTGGAGTCACAGGATTTGTCGCCTTGCTGGCAGCTGCTCACGCTCTTCATAATGCCACTCAGGAGTTCCCACCTAACCGCACCATCCTCTACACCTTCTTTCAAGGGGTCAGTGACGAACCAACAGCCAATAACATTCTCTGTCAGCCACTTAGTTTGTGGTAAAACTAGATTCTCAGTTTTTCAGTTCTGGCAGCACTCCAAAGTAACGAGAACTGAACATGGCGTCAGGCTTACATATACCACTACAAGCAACTACAGTTTAATTATAATTTTTCTCTTAATGGTGTCCACGCCAGATAACGAAGCTTTAGAGTCACAGTGGTGGCAGACATGGACTTCCTCGAAAGGGAACACTGTTTTAAAGCCTAAAATGGTGCTGGCTGGCATCTTGGTTATAAACACACTATTGTGCGTGTGTGAACATGCAAACTTCAGCTTTGTTTGAAGTTTACCACCAGCTTAAACCTTGTTTGAGCTGTGCTAAAGTGCTAAAAGCTAATCGTGCTGGTTGCTGCTGTTATAATAACACTGAAAAATCCTTCTCCTCTTTTCTGTCTACAAGAGAATGTAAAGCTTTTTTTTTTTTTTTTTTTTNTTTTTTTTTTTTTTTTTTTTGGATGTTTGACCCCAGGAAACGTTTGACTACATTGGCAGTTCGAGGATGGTGTATGACATGGAGAACAATCAGTTTGCTGTGGACCTGGACAATGTTCACTCGGTTGTGGAGATTGGACAGGTATGTGTGTGTGTGATGTAGATGTTCTACACATCATTGATTCATTCAAGCCTGGGTCCAGTAACTTATCATGTCTGTTTTAATCTGCTCAGACTATTAAAAGCGGCTACTTAACTATTACTTTAAAATTCTTCCCACCTGCTGAACCAAAATTAGTTATTAAAGCACCATACCACCCATTTTGAGCCTAATGTATTAAATTTTCATACACGTAAGGTTACTGACAGTCATTTCCCAAAGCATATTACTGGAACAGTGAATTTAAAAAAAATTTCCTACCTTCCAGACTGCCATTGGTTTCAGTTCATTCTGGTACGCTATTAAAATCAACTTGTTGATACTTGAAACTTTCTTGGGATAGGTAATACATCATTATGAACAACATGTGTATTCAGATTTTTTCAAAGTTTTGTAATTTTTAGCGTTTATGTGCAATAAAAAGCGTGGAGTGAATGTCTTCCTCCACCAGGGAATATAGTCCCAAAAGAAGACCCACATTTATCGAAAAATTTAAATGACCGTAACTATTAGCAGGCAAAACATCGATTTTTAAGGTGCGTGTATTGCTTGAATATTTGATTTTGAAAGATTAAGGGAATTTGCAAAATATCAGGAAAGCTGAAATACGGTTTTATCTTTTGGGAAATGATTGTCAGTAACGTAACGTGTATGAAAATTGAATATATTAGGCTCAAACATGCAAAATTGGTGGTATGGTCCTTTATCCATCCATCCAACCATTATCCTCCGCTTATCTTGGTTCGGGTCACAGTGGCAGCAGACTTCCCTGCCAGGACCTCTAACTCCTCCTGGGGGACTCCGAGGCATTCCCAGGCCAGCCAGGAAATGTAATCCCTCCAGTGTGTCCTGGGTCTTCCCCGGGGCCTCTTCCTAGTTGGACGTGCCTGGAAGACCTCCCTAGGGAGTCGACCAGGGGGAATCTTATATTATTGTCTTTTTGTTAGACTTTGAACACAGGCTTTGTTGGGTGCAAGCATTCAGATTAGTCAAATATACGTGATGCTTAGCTGCACCTTATATCTTCTCTTTGTCCATAGAACCAGTCGGGATGCATGCATAGCTTTAAACAGTATGATGTTATTTCATGTGCTCATCTATTATGCAGCTATTAGTTTATCTTCATGTTGTATTTGTTCACTCAGGTGGGTCTACGTACTAACTCCACCCTGTGGCTTCACTCTGATCCTGTTTCCAGGAGGAACAGCAGCAGCATCAATGAAGAGGTTTGTGTCTGTGTGTGTTCCTCAGACGTTCCTCTGTTCTGCTTTAGAATTGCTAGGACAATAAAATTTTGATTTATAGGACCATGCAGGATAATATTATTTATGCATCATAGACATGTAGTAATCATGTTTGGTATTAGTTTCTTATACATATGATCCTAAAAACATTTTAGAGATTCAGCTTTAAAGAATCCACTTCAGATTATGAAAATGAAGCAGTAAGTATTTAGTATTTTATTTTTTTTCCAATGTTCTGTTTCAGGTGAGAAAGCTCATTGAAAACTTCCACTCGGCTGCCACAGGTCTAAACTTTTCATTGGCCGAGCCCAATTTCTCTCAGCCTCTCCCGCCCGCGTCCTTCCAGCGTTTCCTGCGAGCTCGGCCAATCCCTGGCATTGTTATTGAGGATCACCAGTCTGCTTACAACAACAGGTGATTCAGGGATTCTTAAAAGTAAACCAGTGCTACACGCTGTTAGAAATAATCAATGTAATCAGTGGAAGTTGCTTGAGCGTTAGTGGATATTTCTGTCCTGTTTGCAGGTACTATCAGAGTATGTATGATACCGCAGAATACCTGAACCTGACTTACCCATCAAACCTGACAGCAGAGGAGCAGCTGGAGCATATTACCGACACAGCTAGGGTATGTCTGCTATCACATTAATTTAAGTAGCTTATGCTACGTTCGACAGACCTTGGAAGTCTAATTTTTCCCAGTTGTAAGCTCCAAATTCCAACCTCAAACCGTTCCAGCCAAATGTAATCAGAAAAGCATGGCTGAACACCAATAAATACTGTAAAATTAATTAAACTTCATAATAAATGCTAACTAAAGTAAAATTAGACTACAGGACTGTTTGGTTGTGTTGTTTCACAATGATATTAATCACAGTGGGTATTAAACTTTGTGCAGAGAAGTAATATTATGAAATTATTTACACTTAAGTATCAATGGCAAACAGTTATTATACACTATAGATAGTTAACTTGGTGATATATTCTGACCTTTTTCTTTCAATTTCATGCAAGAAATAATACTTTATTCGCCTTTTAGCTGATCATTTCCATTCACAAAGCTTGCTTCCACAGCGCTGCCATGTTAAGTGACGTCATAATCGGTAAGTCAGGGTAGATCATTTTAGTCCGAGTTTCCCAGCTGGAGCTCTGACTTCAAGTGCTGTTCCAACACATTTTTCCAAGTAAGAAGTTGGAAAAATCTGAGTTCTGAGGTCTGTCGAACGCAGCATTAGATAACCATGTTCAACAATGTGTTGAGCAATTAACTTTGCAAAAGTAGGACTCAACTTTAGCTTCAGCCATTTGGTTGGACAAATACATAGTTGCAGGGCTCAGCACAGTTCAATGATTGGTCCAGCTTCCTGCTGCTGATCATAATCATTTCTCAGTGAACATTTTCCAGATTAATATATCATAGTAAAAACTGAACTTTCCAAATATGGGCTGGTTGAGATTTGCCACTTTTCTCTGCTTGGATCTTTCAGGCTCTGGCTAAGGTGGCCACCATGGTGGCTCGGGCTCTCTACAAGCAGGCAGGAGGAGCTGATGACCAACTCAGCAGCATTACTGCAGAACCTCAGATAGTGAGACCATTTGACATTATTTAGAGATGAATAAACTCTGAGTGAAGTTATCTAACTGTCTTGCTTACCAGCTCTCTGTTGCTTTTTTTCTGATTTCTATCTTTTCTTTAGCATTTAAAATGTTTTTCAGAAGAGACAAGATTTTTTTCACTCCATTTCTTGTGACTCTCATCTCAAAAGCATCACTTAAACATCCATAGCGTACGTGGCCCAGTCCGCGTATGCTCGACTAGAATAATACTCTTGTCTTATCATTTTTCATCACTTTTTTTTTTTAAT